>SJYC01025381.1:0-13304 GCA_006408675.1 Madoqua kirkii | reverse complement strand
GGACCGCCTCTCTGGACAGGACTGTGGTGCCTCTCTGGTGATTTCTTCACTTCCTAGGTCTTGCCATTGTTCAGAGCTGTAGCCAGCTGCGGGCGTTAATCTTCTGCATATTTGCAATCCCAAGAAAGAAAGGCCCTGCGTGCAACAGGGCTGGGCCGGGGGCCCAGGGAGTGGGCAGAGGCTGAGGCAGCAGGGTGAGGCGGGGGACAGGCACGTGACCGCACACACGTCCACCCGCCAGGCCCCGGGACAGAGGCTGCCGCCATGCATCCTGGCTTGTGAACCTTTTGTTGTCCCTTAAACCTTCCTGGGGACTGGAGGAGAGAGGCTAGAACTCAGGGCAGCCCTGGTCTTCCTTCTCGGCCCAGCCACTCACTAGCTAGGTGGCTTCCAGCAGCTCAAGCCTCTGAGGCTCAGCTGCCATCTGTAAGATGGGGGCAGGTGCGCTTAGACCCCAGAGAAACGCACTGACCTCTCCCATGCACAGCGGAAATGACGTAACCCCAAGAGTACACACACACCCAGGGCCGTCCCCTGACATCGCCAACAGACGCACACCCATATCTACACCCATATACCCAACCCCTGAACACACTCACACCCGTATCTATACACCCACACGCCCCACCTCTGAACACACTCACACCCATATCTACACACCCGCACGCCCCACCCCTGAACACACTCACACCTGTATCTATACACCCACACACCCCACCCCTGAACACACTCACACCCATATCTACACACCCGCACGCCCCACCCCTGAAAACACTCACACCCATATCTACACACCCTCACGCCCCACCCCTGAACACACTCACAGGCCGTCCTCACACCTCCCATCACAAGGACATGCTCACACATCCCAGCATCCCAAGACAAAGCCCCTGGCCTGGCTTTTCTGGAGGTCTAGTGGCTAAGGCTCCGCGCTTCCAATGCAGGCGCCTGGGTTCGATGCCTGGTTGGGGAACTAAGAATCCACATGCCGAGCAGTGTGGCCACAAACAAACTGATTTAAAAGGAAAAAATCTAACCACAGCCAACCCTGCCTCGCCCTGACTCCTAAACACGATCCATCAGCAACCGTGTGTGCACAGGACTGCCACAGGCACACACACGGAAAAAACACTCCCTCGACAGATCCCAGCGTCTACCTTCTAACACACTCCCAAGGCCACCTTCGATGTCTCAGCTCGGAATCCCAAATGCAGGTCAGAAATGTGGGCAGGGTACCCCGTTAAGAAAAACAGATCATCAAGCCGCCTTCGTGCTGAATCTTCTGTGAATGACAAGCCCCTGGCTCTAGAGGCGGGGGAGCCACTCCCCAGGCACACAGGACCCTGGGAATCCGAGCAGGGCATTCCAGAGTCAGACGCCTGCCACACGCCGGTGCGCCAGAGCAGGAAGAGCTCGGGCGCCCAGGGTTGTTTCTGGCTCTGCCGTCTGCTGGCTGTGTGTCTCTGGGGAATCCAGCAAACCTCTCTGAGCTCTGCTTTCATCTTCAAAATCAGGATAATACCCACAGGGCAGGGTTGGGGGGTTAAGTGAGATGAGGTGCCTGATGAAGCATCACGAGGGGGATAGGCCAACAGCATAGTTTTCCAATGAGACACCCCTACTTGTCTGTGCCCCAAAGGCTGAATACTTCCTTGTGCCTCATGTTTTGAATCTATAAGTGGGCATCGCAATAATCCCTCCAAGGTGCTCTTGGGAAGATTTCATGCATTCATTCCTATAAAGGGCTTAACCTAGTGCCTGACCCATAGTCGGCTCCCAATGGGCTATTCTCCCAAGTAGATGTTCAGTAAATGGCTGCCTCTCTCTTGCCATCCAGGCCTTAGGTCAAAATCACCTCCTCCAGGCAGGCTGCCCTGATAATCACTCTCCCAGCCCACCCCACCCCATTCCACCCCATCGCACCCCGTCAGTCACTTTCTCTTAGGCCTCTGCTCTATCCTCTTCAAACCTTTGATCACCTTCTGAAAGTATTTCCTGACTTGGGGATGTGTGTGTTGCCTCCCTTCCCCCAAGGTACAAGATCCAGGAAACCACGGTTTTGTGTGGTTCCAGGCTGTTGTTCCAGGCCCTGGCACAGTGCCCAGCGCACAGTAGGTGCTCAGCACATCGTTGTGGCAATAAAGTGGTAGTTCTGGCTCTGCCCCCTGGGGCACCAGTGGTGAGGGAGAGGAAGGAGGATGGTGGAGGTTGCAGGCCAAGGGGCCCTTCCTTCTCCTCCCATCCTCCATCTCCCCCGCACCCGCCTCCCCCATTCCCAACATGCCGGCCCAGCCTTTCCGCTGCCTGCTGCCAAGGGGCCCAGTGAGCCTTGACGGGTTTACCTGGGTGTTAATCCCCCGACAATGCCCCCTGGCCTGACCCTAGAGCCAGCCTCCATTCTCGTCCTGGGTCTAATTAAGTGCCTGAAATGCCACTTCCTCTTTCAGACCAGGCTGCCTTCTCCGAGGCGAGGCAGGTACCAAGGCCACCTTCGATGTCTCAGCTCGGAATCCCAAATGCAGGTCAGAAATGTGGGCAGGGTACCCCGTTAAGAAAAACAGATCATCAAGCCGCCTTCGTGCTGAATCTTCTGTGAATGACAAGCCCCTGGCTCTAGAGGCGGGGGAGCCACTCCCCAGGCACACAGGACCCTGGGAATCCGAGCAGGGCATTCCAGAGTCAGACGCCTGCCACACGCCGGTGCGCCAGAGCAGGAAGAGCTCGGGCGCCCAGGGTTGTTTCTGGCTCTGCCGTCTGCTGGCTGTGTGTCTCTGGGGAATCCAGCAAACCTCTCTGAGCTCTGCTTTCATCTTCAAAATCAGGATAATACCCACAGGGCAGGGTTGGGGGGTTAAGTGAGATGAGGTGCCTGATGAAGCATCACGAGGGGGATAGGCCAACAGCATAGTTTTCCAATGAGACACCCCTACTTGTCTGTGCCCCAAAGGCTGAATACTTCCTTGTGCCTCATGTTTTGAATCTATAAGTGGGCATCGCAATAATCCCTCCAAGGTGCTCTTGGGAAGATTTCATGCATTCATTCCTATAAAGGGCTTAACCTAGTGCCTGACCCATAGTCGGCTCCCAATGGGCTATTCTCCCAAGTAGATGTTCAGTAAATGGCTGCCTCTCTCTTGCCATCCAGGCCTTAGGTCAAAATCACCTCCTCCAGGCAGGCTGCCCTGATAATCACTCTCCCAGCCCACCCCACCCCATTCCACCCCATCGCACCCCGTCAGTCACTTTCTCTTAGGCCTCTGCTCTATCCTCTTCAAACCTTTGATCACCTTCTGAAAGTATTTCCTGACTTGGGGATGTGTGTGTTGCCTCCCTTCCCCCAAGGTACAAGATCCAGGAAACCACGGTTTTGTGTGGTTCCAGGCTGTTGTTCCAGGCCCTGGCACAGTGCCCAGCGCACAGTAGGTGCTCAGCACATCGTTGTGCAATAAAGTGGTAGTTCTGGCTCTGCCCCCTGGGGCACCAGTGGTGAGGGAGAGGAAGGAGGATGGTGGAGGTTGCAGGCCAAGGGGCCCTTCCTTCTCCTCCCATCCTCCATCTCCCCCGCACCCGCCTCCCCCATTCCCAACATGCCGGCCCAGCCTTTCCGCTGCCTGCTGCCAAGGGGCCCAGTGAGCCTTGACGGGTTTACCTGGGTGTTAATCCCCCGACAATGCCCCCTGGCCTGACCCTAGAGCCAGCCTCCATTCTCGTCCTGGGTCTAATTAAGTGCCTGAAATGCCACTTCCTCTTTCAGACCAGGCTGCCTTCTCCGAGGCGAGGCAGGTAAAGCCCAGCCTGCCGCTGTGAGGCGGAGGAGGTCGGAAGCCCAGGCAGGTGCGTGGAGGGGAGGGGGAGTGCTGAAGGGCCTGGGGGGAGGGGGCACCTCTGTCCGCCCCTCACCAGAGAGGACAGATGCCTGCAAAGCCCCCACCTCGGAAAGCTCAACCTTTCGAGTGCTAGCAGACCCAGGAAACCTAAGGGATTCTCCCTCAGGGAAACGCATACACACAGACAAGCACCCGCCAGTGAAGACTCTGTTTGGGGGCTCCATGGTCCCCTCTGAAGCCTCCGCAGTCCCTGGGTTAAGTTGACGTGCTGTCACTTTCCTTTAAATATACGTCTGTATCTAGATGGATGGATCAATGAATACCGATATAATCTAGATCTATGTATATGCACTGAGATAGCTATACCCTCGGTCTCAACAAAGTTATCTCTAGGAAAGTAGAGGATTCTCACTAGCGAAGTAGAGGAGTTTTTATATATTAAAAAACCATTTTTTATTTTATATACTTTTTTCTGCTTTGAAATATTACAAGTATTTTGTGGCTTTTGTTATATATTTTAAAATTCATGTGAAAAAACATATGCATAGCTATTTTCCAGCCCCTGATAAAACAACGTGTTTGGCTCGGGAAACTCTCTTCTCAGCCACTTTTAGGGATCCCCTATGCCACACAAATTCTGTCAGGCCTGTTATCTCATGTTAATCACACACTCCCTGGGTGCCAGCCATCTTTTCTCCCTTTCACTCATTCACTCCTGTTGTGATTCCTGCTGTCCACTGGCTGAATGGGAAAACCAGGCCTCAGGGAGGTGAAGCTACTCTCTCAGGGGACACGGGGCAGGGGGCTGGGGCTGGGTCTCACTGGCTCCCTTCACGGCCCAGCAGTGGCTGCCTCGGGATACCAGGGCTGGGGGCCTGGAGCTGAGATGAGGGTGAGTGTCTGGAGGCCACCTGCGGCGTGGGCAGAGCTGGGCACAGGGCGGGCCGGGGGTGCCTCAGCCCCGTGGTTCCTGGCACGGTGCCTTGGCAGGACCCCCCTTCGGTGACAGGAACCAAAGGTGAGGCACCCAGAGACTTGGAGGACGTTCCCTGCACAGCGTCTGGTCTCCCAGTCTGGAGGTCGGTCTCTGTTCCGACTCTGTTCTTTGCTGTGTGACGGGAAACAAGTCTTTCCCTCTCTTTTCTCCGTCTATAAACAGGGCGCTGCACTAGACTGAAGCGACTTGGCAGCAGCAGCACTAGACCAATGGCTCTCAACTGGGGTGGCCATCAGAACGGCCCCAACCCCACTCCCCGCAGAAGCCCCAAGTCGCGAAGCACCAGCTGTGCAGGCTTGGCAAGAAGGCCCGGTGACTCGGGCACCCCCTTCTGCCCGCCCGGCCTTCATCTCTCCTACCCTGCACTGAATCCTCCGTCCAGGACCAAGCCAAGGCAGCGCTGCAACCCAGCCACACCTCCAGTGTCCCAAGGAAGCACAGAGAGGGCGACCGCCTCCCCGTGGTCACAGAGCAGGCTGGGCAGGGACTCCAGGGTAGACCCCACAGTCTGGAATCCAGCCCAGCTCTGCCTGCTCTCCCAGAGAGACCTCCCAGCCAGGAGAGAAAGTTCTCTAATCAGGGCAATAGAAGAGGAGGGGGAACCATTTGTCACCGGATAAGCAATATCAGCTTATCTCTGAAGACCAATGACCACAGCCTGGGCCCGATTCCAGGCGTAAACAGACGTCCAGGACCAAGCCAAGGCAGTGCTGCAACCCAGCCACACCTCCAGTGTCCCAAGGAAGCACAGAGAGGGCGACCGCCTCCCCGTGGTCACAGAGCAGGCTGGGCAGGGACTCCAGGGTAGACCCCACAGTCTGGAATCCAGCCCAGCTCTGCCTGCTCTCCCAGAGAGACCTCCCAGCCAGGAGAGAAAGTTCTCTAATCAGGGCAATAGAAGAGGAGGGGGAACCATTTGTCACCGGATAAGCAATATCAGCTTATCTCTGAAGACCAATGACCACAGCCTGGGGCCCGATTCCAGGCGTAAACAGAGCTCCTCCCTCCTCCCCTCCAGAGTATCAAGGACAGTAGTCGCGGCTAGTCTCCAGGACAAAGCCCCATCTCACCCGAGTTTCCTCTATGACTTCCTCCCTCACCTCCCAGTGCAGACGTGCTCAGAGCATCAGCGCTTGGAGGACCCTCACGGACTGCGTCCCCTCTGAAACTCCTGCGTGGAACCCCAAGGCTCCAAGGAACAGCGTTAGAGAACCGCTAGGCTGGTTGCACCTTGCCACTGCTCAGACAGGAGCAGGGACCAGAGAAACTGCATCTGGAGTTACAGGGCAGTTAGTGCTGAAGCCAGGGCCTCTTCAAGGGAGGATCTGAATTCCAGCCCTAGCAGGATACTGTGGTTACATTCCCTTGGGGCTTTATTTTCTCTTGCTGCTAAAAGGACTCTTCCCAGACCCTCAGAAGGCCAAATTGGTGGCATCCCTCAAGTCTCAAGATCCCAGTAGGTGCTCATGGGAAGCAGTGGGGGCGTGGGGGTACCAGCTTAAGCCAGTCTCCTTGGGGCCTGAGGATCTAGGATTCATGAAGGATGAGGAGGCTGCTGGGGGCTGCATTGCTCAGAAGCAGCAGGAAGCACAGCTGAGTTTGTGCCCTTCAGGCTTCCTGGGGGAAAAGGCATCAAAGTCCTGCAGACCCTACTAGGGATGAAGCCCCCACGGCCTGCTTCCTTGGGCACATTTCTTCGTGCCTGTTTCCCCCTCTGAAATAGAACTTGAAAGCATGCATCACGTTACACATAAAGAATGATGTGCCCTATGGATGGGAAAGGGGGGTGTTTCCACGCCCTTCCCCCAAAGCCTTCAGTTCCTGGAGATGAGATTTCCACCAGCTCATTCTGACCCTTTACCAAAGTAACTGCCAGCGGACCAGGTTATTTCTTCCTCCTTTGGGCTCTCTCTGGCTACGACCTCTGAACCTCAGTTTTCCCATCTGTGAGATGACCTGATGGCTGTTTTAGATGTACAGGCTCAACAGTGTTACCCTTTGGGACCTCAGCCTAGAGAGGAATTCCAAGCTCCCTTGAATTCACCCAGCCAGCCATGGGCTCAGCACACATGGGCATCAGGTGGGAAGAATCTGGAAACAACTGCTTCTCTCCCTGCCTCTCCATCGAGGCTGGGGCTCCCCCTCTCCTAAAATCCCTCCGCTCATCTTCAGTGCCTCTGTCTCACATCAACCTCCCGGCTGGTCTCCACACCTTCCCATACACACTCTGCCCAGTCCAACTCTGCCCCGCCCTGGCTCCCCACTGCGCTGGGAGTAAGGCCTGACTCCTCCACTCTGCCTCGGGGAGCCTACAGTGGGGGCTGTGGTGGGATCACCCCAGCAGAGCCTGCAGGAAGGAGGGCTCACTCACACTTGTGGAATGAAGGGCCGGACAGCCCCTGAAGCTCCGAGTGTCATCTGGGCTGGGGTGTGGACCTGCTCCACCGTGGAAGCAGGAGCTGGGGCTGGGAGGGCAGGTGTTTGGGGGCCTGCTTCCTCTTCCCCTGGAGGGTGCTTCCGCCATCTCCTCGGTCGCTGCAGTGCTGCCCACCCTCCTCCCTTACCTGCCAAAGCTGCCTTTCTCTGGGAGTGGGGGTAGGGCAGCGCTCCTTAGGAAGGCTGTCTGCACATCTGACAAGGCTGTGGAATTCTATTTTGGCCTTCTTTGGCCTCTGCTGAATGAGGGCAGCCGGCTGACCGCTGATTTTTCAGTTAAGGAAGCGCTCTATTCGTTGGCGCCCAGCCGAGTACCTGCCCTCACCCCCACACACCCTAGTCCATGTACAGTGATCGCTTGTAGACTATCAGCCCCCATTATTTCTGAAGCCAAAAGACAGCGGGCTGTGAATGGAAAGAAGCCTTGGAGAAGAGGTGGAAAGGATCGGGGGAGAATATTAATCGGTCCTGTGATTTATGTCATTATATTGTTGATTCTTCCCAGCGCACTTCACAGGTGTCATCCGTGGGGCCATTTTACAGATGAGGTCACTGAGGCTCTCAAGGAAACTCACTCAAAGTTACGCAGAAGGTGCAGAGGTCCAGGACTTCTTTCATCTCCCCGGCCCCTCACTCAGGCCCCTCCTCCAGGGCCTCTCCCAGGAGTGGTCTCCGCCCACCAGACGTCACTCATCGCAGGCCGCAGGTGGACCCGCGGGGGCCAAGCCCTTCCGTTCAGGAGGAGGAAGGCAAGGCCTGAGGCAGGGCCGCATCGCTAGCCAGCACTGCTTCACCCCAGACACCTCTCTCCCTTCCTCCGAGCCCCCTCCCAAGACAGCCAGCGACGCCAGGCTCCGGTGGGACATCCCCAGCCACGGGGGCCGCCGGGGCGGCGGACCCAGCAGAAGCCCCCCAGCCCACGGGGCCCCGCGCGCCCCGGCCCGGAGCTCGGCTCGCGGTGGGGCTTTGCGCGTCCTGTTTTGTTCGGCCCCGGCCCCCCCTCCCGGCTCCCAGCGCGCCGGTTCTTGACCTCATCCACTAAGTCAATAGCCCGGGCGCGGGCAGGCCGCTCCCCCCGCGCCGCCCCCCGGTTTTCTTCTCGGGATAATGGGGGCTCTTTGTGGCCTAATCAGCCTCCTGAGGGGCCGGGAGGCCGGGAGCGCTTCCCCCGCGGCCGTCGGTGAAAATGAAAGCGGGATTAGGCCGGGGCCTCGGCCCACAGCATAGTAAAGCGCCACCAGGCATTCGCCCCTTCAAAGCCCCTTTCGGGGGTTTGGTTACTTTATTTCTAAAGTTGTTTGTATTTCTAAAGTGGCCATTGAGGCGCGAGCGGGACAGGCCGACAGGGCGCTGGGAGGAGGGGGCGGCCGGGGCGGAGGAGGAACTCCCCCTCCTCCCTCCCCCCATCCTCGGATCCGCGGACCGGCTTCTAAAGAGCCTTTCCCGGCCCTGCTTCCCGCCCGCCTGGCGAGGTGGGGAGGGGTCTTAGCCCCACTAATCAGATCGGGAAACCGAGGCTCCGGCTCCCGGCATTCAAACCCACCATGCAGCCAGGGGCGGAAAGGGGGGTTTGTGCGGTTTTGTTTTGTTTTTTGGTGGAGGGGGAGCCGCCCAGGGCTCTCAGCTTGGAGCGCACCACCTAAATCTCTTGCTGTCGCCTGCCTGTACAGCCCACCAAAAGGAAAGTCCAGACCCAAACAGGAGGCGACCCCCTGAGGGAGAGAAGTTCTGCCCCACCCATTCAAGAAAGTTCCAGGACCTTCTGTCTTAGGATTCACTCTCCACACTTCGGGTAAACCCCAGAAATGGACGCGCAATAACTCAGAATCTTCTCCGGAAGATGGGAGGGGTGGCAGAGATTCTGCACGTGGACTTGCCCGGCAGCTGGAGGCGGAACAGAGAAGGGATAGAGATGGGGGCGGGGTGGGGGGGGCAGCGGAAAAAAGGAGACTAGCTGCGCCCCTTCTCCCAAGTGCGGGCGCTGGGATTTCTTTATTTCTACCGGACTTTTGACCCTCCGAAGGGTGAATCCGCGCTCAAAAAGTCCAGACTAGGAGGAAAACTGTAAGGATGAGGGTCTCCAGAGGGGGAAGGGAGGGGGAGCTTAGTGCAGATTCTGGGGTCAGGTTCTAGGCCTGCAGCTGGATCAGCTGTGGGTCAGTTGTACCCGTGGATACGAGAGGTCCGGAGATACAGTCTTTTTATAGGTTTTCACTGAGAACCAGAGAGTTCCAGAAGCTTCCTTAAGACCCTGAGAAGGTTCGCTAAGACGTCCCTGACCCCTCCCAATGCCGAAACTGTCGCTCTGAAAGAAAATCCTAGCGTGAATCCCATGTTCTTGTCTAGACAGCACAGAAAATTCGCCGCGGGCTTCGAGGATCAGCTTCCAGGCAGCAGGAAGGTCTGGCCCCATCTCCACGCACAAGTAGAAACACACTGCACCCAAACCCACGGACACCCACTCTTGCCGTCTCGACACCTTCCCCGGCTGCCCGGAGTCCTGCGGTCTGAATTCCAGCCCCAAACCATCACATCCTCTCCACCTGTCACCCCGGGTGACCCGAGTGGAGAGGGCCCCGTGGCAGGATGGCCGCCCACTCGGCTGGGGCTCTGTTGGGCCCGGGTCCCCCGGAAAGGGCCCCAGAGGGGTTCAGGGAGAGTTTCCAAGCTACTTCTCAGTGCCGGCGCCCCACCCTCTTTTCTGTCCGGCCGGGGGCCTCTTTGATCTCTGGTCACACAAAGAGCACAGGGAAGGCCAGTGGCTCCGGGCCCCGCGACCGGCCGGTCCTCCTCCCTCTCGAAGCCGTTGCGCGCTTGGAGGCACCGGCGGCTGCCTGCGGCTGCCCAGATGAGCTTGGAGGCTGCGTGCCAAAGTCAGCCAAGGCCCCCAAACACATCCTGCTGTTGTGCCTGCCCGTCCAGCTCCCCCCACACACACTTCATCCCCCCCGTCCGCCAGCATCCACGAACACCCAGACGTACACAGGTAACCAGGCAGGTAGGTAAACATTCACACAAACACACGCACTGAAGCGTGTCTGTTTATCACCAACCTTTAATTTTGTGTCTCTACCGCCCGGCTCAGAACTCCACCAAGGCAGGAGGCCTTCCCAATGCCTCGGGCATCCTGGGCACGCAACACAATTCGAGGCACATGTACACGCTCAACAATGTTTAATAGAATGAATGAAGACTTGGGCCCCCTGAGAAGATGTCTTTCCCCACCTCTTTTTTCCTCTCCCTTTCTTTCTCTCTCTCTTTCCCAGGGACAAAAGAGGAACACAGCGTTTGGGTTTAGTCCTGCACCTGTCTCTTATACACATCTAGATACAACCATTTCCTCCTCCTCCTGGAAGCCTGCTCCTGTTATCCGAGGTTCCCTCTGGAATACTGGAGTCACCAGAAAACGTGTGTGTGAAGTTCTTACTGGGGTGTGGCCTCTAGCAGCCCAGAGAGAGATCCTTCATGTTCTGTCTGTGAAATGCCTCCTGTATGAGCCTCTGCAATTTCTCAGGGTGCTATCCGATTCTCAAAGGGGTCCAGGGTCCCCAAGGGGATGAGAATCTTTGACTTGGTGCAATTCTCTGGTTTTTCAGAAAAAAAAAAGACCCAGAGGGGGCTAAGAGAGTTGTTTAGGATTTCCTTGCTAATGAGTTGGGGAGCCGGGTGGCAGAACCCTTACTCCCTCGGTCCCCCGCCGCGCTCTCGGCCCCTCCCGGATTCGCCCTGCTGGGTTCAGGCGGAGACGGGGAGAGCAGGCCCTCGGAGGCGGGAATCCAACCATCAGCCGCTGGGAGCCGGGGTGGGGGGCGGGGTGAGGACTGGATCCAGAGCGGCGCGAAGCCAGCAGCTCGTCCAGTTCTGGAACTCACTCTGCTCACCCTCCAGTCTGCGCGTCCGAAGCCGCGAGTGGAGATGATGGCCTGGGCGCCATCTCCTCCCCAAGCTGGGAATTTCTAAGGGGGCGTTTGCTAAAAACCGGAAGGCGGTGAGCCTCCGTCTCCGAGCTGTGCAGCCCGGACTGAGACGTTTCTTTAGCAACGCTCCGAGGAAGGGTTCTCCGCCCCCTCTCGCTCACGGCGAGTCCCGGAGGGGCCTGGCGCGGGGCCGGCCTCTTTCCAGCACCCGGGTCGGCCTCCTGCCCGCCCCGCCGGCCCGACGTGCTCGCCTCTAATTAAGCGGCGGGATCTCAGCGAGCCGCCGGGCCGCGCTGTAATACGATGAACTGCCTTTGTGCCAGTGTCACCGAAAGCTCTTCTGATAAGGGCAGGCCGCGGGGGATCAAAAGGACGGCAGCGGCACGCCCGCCTCCCGCCGCCGCCCGGCCCCGCGCGCTCGCGCTCGCCCTCGCCCGCCCGCGGCTGTCTCCGGCCCCGCAGTCCGTCCCGATCCGCCCGGCCCAGGCCCGCCTTTTGGAGCCGAGGCGCCTCTTTGTCTTTCTTCCTGCTGCAGCGCGCCTCCCTCGCCCTGCGCGACCGCTCTAGGCAAGGTTCTCTCCTCCCGCGCTGGTCCTTCTCTGAATTTTCTCTCGCGCGCTCTCTGTTCCGACGCTCTCCACCCTCTTCCTGACTGTCTTTCGTACCCCCCCCACCCCCCTGTCTCTTATACACATCTCCCCGGCCCGGAGCTCGGGCTCGCGGTGGGGCTTTGCGCGTCCTGTTTTGTTCGGCCCCGGCCCCCCCTCCCGGCTCCCAGCGCGCCGGTTCTTGACCTCATCCACTAAGTCAATAGCCCGGGCGCGGGCAGGCCGCTCCCCCCGCGCCGCCCCCCGGTTTTCTTCTCGGGATAATGGGGGCTCTTTGTGGCCTAATCAGCCTCCTGAGGGGCCGGGAGGCCGGGAGCGCTTCCCCCGCGGCCGTCGGTGAAAATGAAAGCGGGATTAGGCCGGGGCCTCGGCCCACAGCATAGTAAAGCGCCACCAGGCATTCGCCCCTTCAAAGCCCCTTTCGGGGGTTTGGTTACTTTATTTCTAAAGTTGTTTGTATTTCTAAAGTGGCCATTGAGGCGCGAGCGGGACAGGCCGACAGGGCGCTGGGAGGAGGGGGCGGCCGGGGCGGAGGAGGAACTCCCCCTCCTCCCTCCCCCCATCCTCGGATCCGCGGACCGGCTTCTAAAGAGCCTTTCCCGGCCCTGCTTCCCGCCCGCCTGGCGAGGTGGGGAGGGGTCTTAGCCCCACTAATCAGATCGGGAAACCGAGGCTCCGGCTCCCGGCATTCAAACCCACCATGCAGCCAGGGGCGGAAAGGGGGGTTTGTGCGGTTTTGTTTTGTTTTTTGGTGGAGGGGGAGCCGCCCAGGGCTCTCAGCTTGGAGCGCACCACCTAAATCTCTTGCTGTCGCCTGCCTGTACAGCCCACCAAAAGGAAAGTCCAGACCCAAACAGGAGGCGACCCCCTGAGGGAGAGAAGTTCTGCCCCACCCATTCAAGAAAGTTCCAGGACCTTCTGTCTTAGGATTCACTCTCCACACTTCGGGTAAACCCCAGAAATGGACGCGCAATAACTCAGAATCTTCTCCGGAAGATGGGAGGGGTGGCAGAGATTCTGCACGTGGACTTGCCCGGCAGCTGGAGGCGGAACAGAGAAGGGATAGAGATGGGGGCGGGGTGGGGGGGGCAGCGGAAAAAAGGAGACTAGCTGCGCCCCTTCTCCCAAGTGCGGGCGCTGGGATTTCTTTATTTCTACCGGACTTTTGACCCTCCGAAGGGTGAATCCGCGCTCAAAAAGTCCAGACTAGGAGGAAAACTGTAAGGATGAGGGTCTCCAGAGGGGGAAGGGAGGGGGAGCTTAGTGCAGATTCTGGGGTCAGGTTCTAGGCCTGCAGCTGGATCAGCTGTGGGTCAGTTGTACCCGTGGATACGAGAGGTCCGGAGATACAGTCTTTTTATAGGTTTTCACTGAGAACCAGAGAGTTCCAGAAGCTTCCTTAAGACCCTGAGAAGGTTCACTAAGACGTCCCTGACCCCTCCCAATGCCGAAACTGTCGCTCTAGAAAGAAAATCCTAGCGTGAATCCCATGTTCTTGTCTAGACAGCACAGAAAATTC
>SJYC01025376.1:0-33887 GCA_006408675.1 Madoqua kirkii | reverse complement strand
ACGGGCTCCTCTGTCTTTCCCCCCAGCCCCCTCTCATTTCCCCTGTCCTTTCTGACTTCTCCTGGGCTATCTCCTCCCCGCCTCTGCCCAGTTTGTCCGCTGCATCCCCATTGCCATGGTTTCCCGAAGTATGTGCGGTCCTCCTTGGCTCTCTGAGCCTGAGTCCCTTTGGTTAGATGGGGACCCACAGCGACCTTTGGGAAGACACCTTCCTCTGTTTGGCACCCACCTTAAACTCTCGAAAGGAGGCTGCGCAGGCCCGGCCCAGTGTGGCGAGCACCCCACTGCCTGCAGGAGCCGGCGTCTGCTAGGGGCTCTAAAGGCTTGGACGGTGGCTCTCTGCCCCCACCTCGTCTGGTCTAAGGGGTGGAGGGGCATTCACAACAATGCTGAGCTAAGAAACCCCCACCCCCCACATTCCCAAATGGAACCCTCCAACCCCAGTTAAAACGGGAGAGACCGAGGCCCAAGCATTAGGGGCAAGACCCCAGGTTGACTTCAGCTGGGGAAGTGGGTCTTTCTCTGGCTGTGAATTGAGGAGCCCCATGAGATCAGTGATGGCCCCCACTGCGGCTCCTTCCCGGGCCCCCAGGGGGCCAGGGGTCTCTCCCTGCCCAAGGGAGAGGACACTCTTTCAGACCCCTGTGCAATGAGCACTTTTGAAGGCGATTACCCAATAAATCTTCCTTTAAAGGGTGATAAATCCACCTTGAAAACCAAGGGTTTTGATTTTGGCAGGGCCTTTTGCATTTTCTGAGGCTCCAGCCGAAGACGTCGACAAATGGAATTATTCAGTCTTCAAATGTTTGATAATGAGGGAGGTGGGGGCGGGGAGAGAAATGGAATATCCACGAACAAAGGCCCCTCCGGTGGCAGCTCGGGCTCTCTCAGGTTCCAGAGGCCGGATTCCTCAGGGCCTTGGAAGAGGCACCTTTCCCCCTACTCCCCAGCATCTTTATTATTTTTTTTCCTCTTAGGAAGGAACACTCTTCTCAGAGTGACCTTGAAATATGCGCCCAATTCCAAGGAAGAAGAAAGGAAAACGGGTGTTTCTGGGCTTGACATTGTAACTTCCCCCAGAAAAACAGAATGGGGTGCCTTGGATTCCAGTTCCCAAGGTGAACAACGACAACACACTCACAACGAGGCTTCTCCCAGGCCTGCTGTCCCTTCGGCTTCAGGCAGCCTCCTCCTTCCTTCCTTCCTCCTGGGGGCTCTGCCCTCCTCCTCCTCTTCCTCCTCTTTCCCCTATCCTCAGGCTGGTCCTGAGAGCCTCCTGAAAACTTGGAAGGAAAGACAGCGAGGCCGAGGCGCCTGGGCCCCTCACTGGCCGGTGGCTTGGCTGCTGGGGCCGCCCCCTCGTCCTGCTCCTGCCCCTCTGGACGTCCCTGTCTTGTCCCTGCTTTCCCACTGACTTTCAGGAGTGCAGCGCTGCCCCATATCTCTGCACACCTGCCCTCTGCCCGTGCATCTCTCTTTCCTTGCCGTTTCTGGGGTGGGCAAAGGACCTCCCCAGGAAGAGGAGAGTGTCCCTCCGATCGGGTCCCAGTGGCCCAAGGGGTGTGGAGTGGGGTGTTGGTGACTGTGTGTCAGAGTGTGTGCGTGAGGACAAGTGAGCTGAGTGCACGTATGAGAGCGTGTGGGGATGTCTGTATGTGGGCGTGTGCCTGTGTGTGTGCACACAGATCCAAGGAGGTGGAAGTGGGTGTGCAACAGAAAGCCCTGTGTGCTGGATCCACGGAGGAGCCTGGGGAGGGCCGTCTCCTCCCAAGCCCCTGGCTGCCTGAACAAAAGACCACGTGTCAGATGAAGATGGACTGGCATCACTGACCGCTTCAGTTCATTTCTCCAAGTTCAACTTGCCTTGAGTCCAGCATTAACGGGGTGCCTACCGTGCCCAGACAGTTACCTTATCACAGCCGAGCATCTGTGGAACCGGCAAAGCGTTCTCATTAAACAAATCCAAAAGGAGTGGCGGCGGTCTGCTCCAGCCAGCCTGGAGCTTGTGGCTCTGCACACGTTCCAGGGAAGCCCACAAGCCCAGTCAAACGTTCCTCCAGGCTCCCAGGCTTTGGAGGGCTGGGGTGGGACCGGATTGAGGATGCAAACGTCACACACTGCTGAGTTCCCATCTCAGATGGGCTTGTTGCTAAGGGGAAGCTGGTGGAATCGAGGACTCAGGTCCCCAGGGTTTCTCTGTCCTCCTCTTCTGGAGAAGGTCCCTCCTCTGTCGTGTGGGGAGGGGTCTTTCTTCTCCTGGATGCAGGAGCACTTACTCTGTGTATTTCCTGCCGTCAACTAAGTTCCTTAGTAGATGTTCAGTAACTACTCATTGGATAAATGGGTGGGTGAATGAAAAGGCTGGGAGACGTGGGCTTGAATCTTGTGAGGCCAGTGATTTATAGGGATATTGAACCTTTGCTGTGGCTTCTGTGTGCCAAGTCTTTCTCAGTCTCTTGGGGTGTAAGAAGGGTGACTAGCCACACATGCAGAGAGAAGGAAGCCCAAGTGGGGCTCGAAGCCTGGCTGGCCCGTGCTATCCTGAGCAGCAGTGGGGAGCTGGGTGCAGACACCCATCCTGAGCAGCAGGCTAGCATTTGTCTGCAGTCGGCACTCTGCAGGCGCTGGCTCCCTTCCTTCCCGCTTCCTCTGTACAGACCGCCACTGGGTTCCTTTTGCATTTATCTCTGGGGCTGAGCGGGGGCAAAGGGTGCTCAAGAAAGGGCTAACCTGAGTGACCGTTTGAGCCCCAGAGTGAGTGGCTAGTAGTGTTGAACGGTAGCCCCGCTCCAGGCGCCCAGGAAAGCCTGTTTAGCCGCTCCTGGTGGTAGACACCAGCATCCGTATTGTACAGAGGGGGAAGCTGAGTTTCAGGGAGGTCTAAGGTCAGATTCTTCCCGGAGCTATTTTTCCTCTCTTCCCCAATGGCGTATTGGACGCCTGCTGACCTGGAGGGGCTCATCTGGTGTCATCTTTTTCGCCTTTTCAAACCAGTCGATCCTAAAGGAAATCAGCCCTGAATGTTTCCTGGAAAGACTGATGCTGAAGTTAAAGCTCCAGTACTTGGTCACTGGCTATGAAGAGCTGACTCACTGGAAAAGACTCTGATGCTGGGAAAGACTGGGGGCAGGAGGAGAAGGCGGTGGCAGAGGATGAGATGGCTGGATGGCGTCACCGACTCACTGGACGTGAGTCTGGGCAAACTCCAGGAGGCAGTGAAGGAAGGGAAGCCTGACGTGCTGCAGTTCCTGGGGTCTCAAACACTCGGACATGACTTAGCAACTGAACAGCAAAGGTCAAACTGAGACCGGCTGCAGCGAGGAGCCCTCAGGGGAGGGCAAGGACTTTCCCTTAGTCCCCCTTGACTCTGAAGGCTGCTCTCTCTCGCTCCCGTTTCTTTTCTTGCTGCCTCAGTTTACCCCTTGGTAAACTGGATGATCGCCAGCTCTAAGCACAGAGACTGGTACTTGGGGAGTGCTCAGAGATGCTGCTGAATGAGTGAATGAATGGAATCGAAGCGTCCTAATGACCACAGGGCATTATGTCCTGTAGAGAGTCCATGGGGGTGAGGAGGGGTGGGGAGGGGGTGGCAGGACCAGACCAGAGCATGCCAGAGCTGGGAGGAGCCCTTGAGATGACCTTGCCCACGCAATTTGCAGGTTCAGGAGAGCAGCCCCCTCCTGGGGGTCCTGGGGAACCCAGAAGATGCTGAGACCAAGGGAGGAGGTGGCCAGTCTTGAGGGGGGGCGGTACTCTGCAGCTCCGGCAGGTGCCGGCCTTCACGGAATGCACCGATGGAAGGGAGAGAGGCTGCATATTTGTCTAGGTGGATTAAAAGCACAATCCCCATTTCCCAGAGGGAGCGGTTGGTTCATATTTATACATTTAGTCTTACAGGTGTAAAATAGGTTTCCTTTATGCTTATATAATAATTTTTCATTTGAATTTCAAGGCTTTATTCCCTTCTTTGGATTCAAGTCTTCCACCTGAACCCAATTCTCTCCATAACCATTAATTCCTTCATCACAGAAATGAATTCCATCTAATTCTCTATAGTGGCAGTTAGAGGAGATCAAAAAGGGCCTTTGCACAGGCCCCCCCTCCGCCCGCCTCTACCACCGTGGTTTCAGCTCTCCTGCTCACCCCACCCCCACCAATGCTGGGTTTCAGAAACGAGCTTGGAGCAGAAAAACTTATTTCTCTCACTCAGTAAGTGTGTGTGTGTGTGTGTGTGTGCGTGTGCCCATGAGTGTGCTGTAGAAAATGCTGCTCTGTTTCAGAAAGGCAACAACAGCAATAATAATAATGATGGCTTATGATGAACCAGACACCTGCTAGGCACTTCATAAACAGGACACTTTTGAAAGCTCTTACACTCTCACAAAGGAGGGATCGATATCTTCATGTTATAGAAGAGGAGATGAAAGTCCAGAAATGTGAAATAGATTGCCCAGGGTCACACTGCTCGGAGGTGGCAGGGTTTTAATTTTTTTTAAAAATTATTGAGTATTTCACACAGATATAATAGAGTGGGCGCCTATAGACAACTTCCTCATGCTCTCCTCTACCGGACTATTCCCTTTCTTTTCCTTCAGAAGAAACGCAGTCATGAATTTGCTGTCATTTCTGCACACGCTGAAGGAGGCTGAATAGTAGCCCCCGAAGATTGCTGTTGCTCACTCGCTCAGCCTGTCTGACTCTTTGTGAGCCCATGGACGGCACCACACCAGGCTTCCCTGTCCTCCACCATCTCCCGGAGCTTGGTCAAACTCAAGTCCACTGAGTCGGTGATGCCATCCAACCGTCTCCTCCTCTGCCGCCCCCTTCTCCCCCCGCCTTCAATCTTTCCCAGCATCAGGGTCTTTTCCAGTGAGTCAGCTCTTCACGTCAGGTGGCCAAAGTAATGGAGCTCCAGCTTCAGCATCGGTCCTTCCAATAAATATTCAGGGTTGATTTTCTTTAGGATGGACTGGTTTGATCTCCTTGCAGTCCAGGGGATATCAGGTCCTAATTCCTGGAACCTGTAAATGTATCTCCCGGAGCTTGGTCAAACTCAAGTCCACTGAGTCGGTGATGCCATCCAACCGTCTCCTCCTCTGCCGCCCCCTTCTCCCCCCGCCTTCAATCTTTCCCAGCATCAGGGTCTTTTCCAGTGAGTCAGCTCTTCACGTCGGGTGGCCAAAGTAATGGAGCTCCAGCTTCAGCATCGGTCCTTCCAATAAATATTCAGGGTTGATTTTCTTTAGGATGGACTGGTTTGATCTCCTTGCAGTCCAGGGGATATCAGGTCCTAATTCCTGGAACCTGTAAATGTTACCTTAAAATCAAAAAGGATCTTTGCAGATGAGACTAAGCTAAGGATCTTGAGACAGGGAGATTATCCTGGATTTTCTAGGAGGGTCCTAAGTGCCATACCATGTGTCTTTCGAAGAGAGGGGAAGAAAGAGATTTGACGCAGACAGAGGAGGATGGGTTGCTGTGACTGTGGAGACAGACTGGAGCGAAACGGCCGTAAACCAAGGGACGCTGGCAGCCAGCGGAAGCCGAAGGAAGTAGAGATGGATTCTCTCACAAAGCTTCCAGGGAGAACGTACTTTATGACACCTTGGTTTTGGCCCAGTGACTGCGCGATCCCCAGAACCGTGAGAGAATAAATTCCTGTTGTCTTAAGCCACCAAGCCTGTAGAAATCTGTTACCACAATCGCGGAAAAGTAAAATATATCCCTTTATAATCTTACAACCTTTTACATGGAAATATGTGTCTTTACAGTTTATATCATGCTATAAGGGGTTTCATAAAGTTTTTGAAATTCACCCTTATTGACATAAGTAGTTGCCAGTTTTTTGTTTTGGGGGGCGGTGCTAGCTCCTCATTGCTTTTGTCTTGCGGGCTGTTCTCTGTCTGTGGTGGGTGGGGCTGCTGTCCGCTGCAGGGCGTTGGCAGCTCACCGGTGGCTTCTCTTGTTGATGAGCACAGCTTCTAGGATCCGTGGGCTCTGGGATGCGTGCCTTGGCTGCTCTGAGGCACGTGGAATCTTCCCAGACCGGGGATCGAACCCGTGTCTCCTGCACTGGCAGGTGGATTCTTATCCCCTGCAACACCAAAGAAGTTCCAAATAGTGTTAGTTCAAAGACAGGGAAGTATCTAATATGCTGGGCAGATACACTTGGATCTGGAGTGGCCTGATTTTCACTCTGTGAAATGTTTTGCTGGGTAGAAGCTGAGATGTCTCTGGCTGCTGTGTTCTTACAGGGCAGGCCCACACTTGCCTTCCCTGTACCTCCAGGTAGGAGACCCAGATGAACATAGATTTGCCATGTGTTGGGAAGGCTGGGATCATTGTAGCAGGCAGAAGCTATGGGAACCTGATTTCAAGTGAACTTAAGGATTCCATGCCTCTAAGACCTCAGAAGAGGCAATGTTCCCAGACATGAAGAGCAAGACACTCAACAGGAGCACTCCAGTGGAGACAAGAATGTGTGTGCACGTGTGCATGGTGTGTGTATGAATACGTGTGCACGTGTGTGTGTTAGTGTGAGCTCCTTGAGGTCACAGATACAGTCCGCCTCCCCCACCATCCCGACCAGGACCTAGGAAACAGCGATTATTTGCTGATCAAATGAATGTGTGTGATTGTGAGGGTAGGAACCAGTGGGAGATCTGTCCTGTATGTTTATAGTATGTATGATGAATTCAAGTTGATACATGTTGGTATAAATTGTAAGGTTGTGAGTAAGCGCTTCTGTGAAATTCATCTGGAATTTGCACCTTATTTGAACACTTTTACAATTTATGGAGTTTTCATGCTAAGTCGCTTCAGTCGTGTCTGACTCTGTGCGACCCCATAGACGGCAGCCCACCAGGTTCCCCCGTCCCTGGGATTCTCCAGGCAAGAACACTGGAGTGGGTTGCCATTTCCTTCTCCAATGCATGAAAGTGAAAAGTGAAAGTGAAGTCGCTCAGTCGTATCCGACTTGTAGCGATCCCATGGACTGCAGCCCACCAGACTCCTCCGTCCATGGATTTTCCAGGCAAGAGTACTGGAGTGGGATGCCATTGCCTTCTCTGGGAGTTTTCATGACGATGTTTTAAAAACTTGATTCTCTGCTGAGAACCACTGCCAGCAGGTGAACTGAAGAGGATGGAGCAGCTTCCTGCCCGTCCCAGGCTTCTCGGGAGCTTGAGATCAAGCCAAGTGGCCTTGAATAAGAAAACCAAGAGATTGGTTCAAGACGGCAGAGTAGGTGGCTGCGCGCTCCTCTTCTCTGGCCGGAGCACCAACATCGCAACTAGCTGCTGAGCAGCTATCGACGGTAAGGCGCTGGAACTCACCAAAAAAAGAACACTGGATTCTCTCCTAATGTGGCGTGACACAGAGGCAGGCTGTTCTCCTGAGGTGAAGCAACGCTGAGATGAAGGCATGCAGCAACGCTCCTGGGGTCACAGAGCAAGCAGGTGGCAAAGTGAAACTGAAAGCCTCGCAGTCGTGTCCGACTCTTTGCGACCCGTGGACTATACAGTCCGCGGGATTCTCCAGGCCAGAATACGGGAGTGGGGAGCCTTTCCCTTCTCCAGGGGCTCTTCCCAACCCAGGGATCGAACCCAGGACTCCCACATTGCAGGGGGATTCTTTACCAGCTGACCCACCAGGGAAGCCCAAGAATACTGTAGTGGGCAGATTATCCCTTCTCCAGCAGATCTTCCTGACCCAGGAATCAACCCCGGGTCTCCTGCATTGCAGGCAGATTCTTTATCAGCAGAGCTATGAGGGAAGCCAGTTTGCAAAATCCAGGTAGGTCCAGTGAGTGGGATTCTGCAAGAGGACATAGGCCTTGTATCTTGATGAGCTCCGTTTTCATTTAGGTTTCGGTCCTCAGGAGCAGTGTTCCCTGGGGCAAGTGACATAACCTTTCTGAAGTTTGGTTTCTTCATTTTAAAAATGAGCACAGAAACACTTAACTTGTGGAGACTGCTGGGGAGAGAAGGTACGCAGCAGGGCTCCAGTAAAGGCAGCTCTCCTTACTTTTCTCAACTGAATGGTGTTTTCCCTCTTTCAGTCCTGGGTTATAACCTACATTCCACCAAAAATTATCAGGGAAATTTAGAGACACAAGCCGCCAAACCAGTTGGCTAGCATCAACTGCTATCACCAAGGGGCCTGAGTTATCCCTTTTTTGGGGGTCACTGGGGCGTGATGACCTGTGACCTATGCAGCCAGCAGGGGTGGGAGCCCAGGAGATTTGGGGTCATCTAGGACTTCTGGAAAGATCTGAGAGACCACTTTCCAATCTGGGCTTTTTCATTATGTAGGGGGCAGTAAATCAAAGGGACTGCCCCAGGCTGCAAACTTAAAAGGGCCCTAGGCTGACGGAAGTGGGCAGGGGAGATGTGGATGGGAGGAAGCTGTAGCCCCCCTGGCTTGTCACCAAATGGATCCGAGGAGAACAAAGTAACACACAAGGTGGGAAAACCCACCGAAAGTCAAGCTGAGAAGTAAATGACAAGCGGAAGAAAACACTTTCAACATCTCTGCTGTGCGCGTCTTTGCTATACAAAGAGCTCCTGCAAATCAATAAGGATGATGAACAACCTCGGTCAATGGACACCGGCAGGCAACTTATTAAAGACATACATGCTCAGTCGTGTCTGACTCTTTGCGACCTCATGGATTGTACTGTCCATGGAATTCTCCAGACAAGAAATAATGGAGCGGGTAGCCATTTCCTTCTCTAGGGGATCTTCTGATCCAAGGATCAAACCTAGGTCTCCCACTTTGCAGGCAGATTCTTTCCTGTCTGAGCATTCAGTTCAGTTGCTCAGTCGTGTCCGACTCTTTGAGAGCCATGGACTGCCAGATACCCAAGAAACGAAATTAACAAGTTACCATGCTCACCCATCACAGTGGCAGCTATGAGGGGAAGATGCTACTGTCTAGGGTTACGGAGGGTTCTGGAAGCTGGGACTCTCATGTACTGCTTGTGGCAGACTGTCCTGGTATCAGTTTCTGAAGGGCAACTTGGAAAACATGTTTCCAAAGCTTCAGGAATGTTTAGAAATATCCTCTGGCTATCGCTTTATACTTTTAGGAATTTATCACGCATATGGGCAAAGGTATAAGTGTGTTCGTCACATTTTTTTTCCACAATAGGAAAAGAAACTTCTAACAAGAGGATATTGCCAGTACGCTACGAAACATCCATCAGGTGGCACGCCCTGGAACCATCACAGGGACACGCAGTAAAGAGTGACATTTGCAGAGTGTTTCTTTCTCTCCACGCTAGCGACCACCGTCAACGCGCGGCTCATTTAACACCCACAGCCGCTAACGTTACCATCTCGGCTGGGGAAGAGCTGGAAGCACGGGGACGTCAACGTTTCTTGGTCTCCTACCTGGTCAGTGGCAGACCTCAGGGTGAGCTCAGGCCGCCCAGATGCGAGGTCTTAACTGAACTGTGCTGCCTCTCAGAATTCTTAATGACTTGGCAAGATGTGTATGAAATATTGAGCGAAAAAATCACTTCCCAAAAAGCGTGATACTACATTAAAAAAAAAAACCAAAACACTTATGCATAGCAAAGTAGCCCCAGAGGAATGTTGACCCAAATAATAAATAAGAGCTACTAAAGGGTAAGATAGTTTTCTTCTTTTGCCTCCAGGCACTTTCTGACTCTTCTATCATGAGGATTTTAACTTTGAAAAAGAAAGATATCCACTTGCAAATTATTATAGATGGGACTTTGAGCCCCTGTTGCTGTCTTAGCACCTAATTACCCCCCGACCCAATCTCAAGGCAAAGCAGTGAGACTCTCGGGTCGCTCTTTTTTTTAATAATGTTGTCCATGTATTTCGGCCGTGCAAGGTCTTTGCTGCTCGGGCGCTCTCTTGGTGCGACAGGCGAGGGCTCCTCCTCCTAGCGGTGTGGGGGCGGCTCACTGTGACTGCACCTCTCGCTGGGGCTTCAGTAGCTGTGGCTCCGGGCTTAGCTGCTCTGCGGCCTGCGGAATCTTCCCAGATCAGGGACTGAACCCGTGTCTCCGGCCCTGGCAGGCGGATTCTGCTGAGCCTCCAGGGAAGCCCCGCAGGCCACGCTTATGTTCTCCTAGATGATGCTCCCCTAGGCCCGGTGCTGTGACTCGCTTCCTTCCCACTAGGGAGTGGGGAAGCACTTGAGCTACCTCCACCCAGCAAGCAAGGCAGCACCCCAACGCCTCTTTCCCCGACGCCCACGACATGCTGGCCCCAGAGAGCAGGGAGCGGTGCCCCTGCAGTTAGGAGTGTCGGTGTCAGAGCCTCTGTTTGACTTGGAGTCTCGGGCCCGACCGCTGTGTTATTCGGCTCCCAGATAAATAACATATTTCCCCGCCCCACTCTTCTGTCTGGACTGTCCCAGCAGCTTCAGGAGCAGAGAACACTGGCTCTGCAAGCGTGGTTCCCTGGACCCAGCGGCATTAGATCGGCGGGGAGCCTGTTAGCAATGCAACTTCTCAGGCTCCACTCCACACCATGATTCGTGTAAAGGGTGAGGGTCGCTAAGTCAGGATCCTGGTGCTGGGTTAGAGTATTTGGGGTGTGAGGGGGGCCATGGTGCCAGTATTGGGGAACATGTATTTGGGGGCGTGAGAGGCATTTCTCATCTTTTTCAGATGCCCCCAAAGTGACTGGCTCTGCAAAACTCATTTTTGAAATCGTGAAGACGGCTCTGGGAAATGAGTTAGTCTCCCCTCCCCTCCTCCTCCGTCCCTCAGAACGCTGCTGACAGCTGATTAATGGGGAATGACTCTCCAAAGATTTCTTTACATATATTAGGTTAGGAAAGGCTTTGAAAACTTTTTGTGGCAATTGTGCCTGCGAAGATTCCCTCCATTGGCTCTCCTCGGGGAGGGGAAGTGTATGCGTCTCCTTGCGATGTAGACAATGACCTTGGTTCTTGAACCTCTCTGGGCAGTGCTGGACTGGGAGTCAAGGGGCCTGGGGCCCACATGGGCTCCAGCACAGATTCATTGGATGACCTTGGCCGAGTCACTTCCCCTCCGGGCCTCAGTGGACTCCTCGGTTTAATTACAGGGTCTGAGGGTCCCTAGAAGATTGTATCCAGGATTTGGAAACTGAAAGTTATTTTCTGCTCTGAATGTCCAGAGCTGGGTCTGGTTGAGAAGATTCATAGAGCTGTGTCCCTAGATTGATTAATTCTAGGGAAGAAACGTGGACCTGTGAAGTGAGGATGCGCGTGTGGGCCTGTGAAGTGAGAATGCGTGTGTGGGCCTGTGAAGTGAGGATGCGTGTGGGCCTGTGAAGTGAGGATGTGTGTGTGGGCCTGTGAAGTGGGGATGCGCGTGTGGGCCTGTGCAGTGAGGATGCGCGTGTGGGCCTGTGCAGTGGGGATGCGTGTGTGGGCCTGTGAAGTGAGGATGCGTGTGTGGGCCTGTGCAGTGGGGATGCGTGTGTGGGCCTGTGAAGTGAGGATGCGTGTGGGCCTGTGAAGTGAGGATGCGTGTGGGCCTGTGAAGTGGGGATGCGCGTGTGGGCCTGTGCAGTGGGGACGCGTGTGGGCCTGTGCAATGAGGATGCGTGTGGGCCTGTGCAGTGAGGATGCGTGTGGGCCTGTGAAGTGGGGATGCGTGTGTGTGCCTGTGAAGTGGGGATGCGCGTGGGCCTGTGCAGTGAGGATGCGTGTGTGGGCCTGTGAAGTGAGGATGCGTGTGTGGGCCTGTGCACTGGCTCAGCAGCTAGGTCGTGTCTGACTCTCTGTGGCCTCATGGACTACAGCACGCTAGGCTGCCCTGTCGTTCCCTGTCTCCTGATGTTTGCTCAGACTCCTGTCCACTGAGTCAGTGATGCCATCCAGCCATCTCATCCTCTGTCGTCCCCTTCTCCTGCCCTCAGTCTTTCTGAGCATCAGGGTCTTTTCCAGTCAGTTGGCTCTTTGCATCAGGTGGACAAAGTATTGGAGCTTCAACTTAAAAAGCATCAGCCCTTCCAAAGAATATTCAGGGTTGATTTCCTTTAGGATGGACTGGACCTCCTTGCTGTCCAAGGGACTCTCAAGAGTCTTCAACACCACAGTTCAGAAGCCAATTCTTTGGCCCTCAGTCTTCTTATGGTCCAACTCTCACATCCATACATGACTGCTTGAAAAACCTTTGTTGGCAAAGTGATGTCTCTGCTTTTAAAAGTGCTGTCTAGGTTTGTCATAGCCTTTCTTCTGAGGAGCAAGCGTCTTTTAATTTCATGGCTGCGGTGAGTGTCTGTGCCCTAAAGACTGCTGTGGGCTGGAACTCATAGAAGATGTAGACAGATACAGGTAAAAGGAGCAGACTTCAGTTGTCTTTATTCCCTGAAAGATACATTTACCGAAAAGTGTTGACTGATCCTGAGTTGGTTGCTGTGAACTGCAAAACGTGAGCCATTCAGATGTGCTCACTGGAAAGTCAAACATTTCATCAAATGCTCATGGACACCAAAGCTTTTGCAGGAAAATGAGGAGCTGGCATGAAAGCAGAGCTTCCTTGGAAAGAACTGGGAGTCCTTTAAAAACCCTCCAGAGGCAAATTCTTTATCTTCCCTTCAAGTGCAAAGTAGACCCTAGAGGGCAGGAATGGGAGAGGGCAGTGGAGAGAGCTTCCTGAACACAAAGCCTCCCACTGTGTGTACCAGGATCTGGGTCCCCAAACTTGGGGTGCGAATGGGGGCGGCCGAGTCAGCTGCCTCCGGCTGCAAGCCCGGTTCATCCAGGTGTTAGCAGTCTCCGTGCGTGCGTGATGCATGAGAGGTTGGGAAGTGAACGGCTGCACTTCGTCGGTGGGGCACGTGTTTAGGCAGCAAAGGAAAGAGCATCGCAGCTTGTCTTTTTCAACCCGGTGATGTCCGCTGACCTACAGCCGGGTCCCAGCGTCCACCAGGTGACAGCTAGTGCTCCCTGCTGCCGTCTCTGCTGAGCAATGGGAGACCCGAGGTACCAACAGTGTTAGACCCCGGGCACTGCTGCCCAGCTCTAAGCCAGAACCTGGGGTCAAGGCTGCCAGTGGCCTTACTGTCTGAACCTACCCAGGGAGGTCAGTATAGAATCCATTACCCCTGGTCCTGTTTATTAATAGGTGATGTGTGTGTCCTCAGTCGTGCCCGACTCTGTGTGACCCCATGGACTGTAGCCCGCCAGGCTCCTCTGTCCATGGGCTCTCCTAGGTAAGAATGCTGGAGGAGATAACCATTTACTTCTTCAGGGGATCTTCCCTACCCAGGGATTGAATCGAGGCTCTTGCGTCTCCTGTATCGGTAGGCAGTTCTTAACCGCTGAGCCACCTATACAGATCCCAGCTGTAAATCCCAAGCCACAGAGCTCGTAAACTTCCGCACAGCCAGCCCTCTGGAGTTCAGACACCCTGGCGCACCAAGCTGTGTGACCCTGGGTGCCTCTGTTTCTTCATCTCTTTGTCTGTAAAGCGGGGCTGGTACTTAACTGATGAAATGTTAGCGGAGGTGGTGCGCGAGAGGCACTTGGCACAGCCGCTGACATTTAGCAGTTGCATAATCAACGTTTATTATTATTAAAGATTTGTCACACACGTTTACTGAACCAGATGACATTTATTGCCAAGCCACACTGTAGCCAGAGGGACAGCGTGGACACAAAAGCGAGGAACAGTTCAAAGTGGCCTTGGCCCTGAGCCTAAGGTCTGTGTTCAAAGCCCGACTCTGCCATTCTCCAGCTGTGCGGCTCTCCTCACTGGCCGAGGCCCGTCGGCCCGGGGAGCTGTCCAGACAGGTGACCGGGAGGCGGAGTGGCCGGAGTGCAGGGCTACAGTCACAGGCAGGACTGGAGCGCGAGGATTTGTTCATTTGAATCTCAGTGAAACAACCTCGTTTATCTCTCTTCGGCATACTTGGGGCATTGGTTCCAGCAGCCTTCGTGGGCAACAAAATTGCGGATGCTGGAGTCCCTCATATTAAATGGTACAGCACAGCAGGATCCAGCTCACCCTCGGGATCCGTGGGTTCAGCATCCACGGCGACAGAGTGGGCTTCTTTTTTGCTTATTGATTTGGCTGCACGGGGTCTTGGTTGCTGTGCTGGGGGTCTTCGGCTGTGGTCCATGGGCTCTCTGGTTTTGTGGCCCGCATTCAGAGTGGATGGGCTCACTTAGCTGTTCTGGGGCCCATGGGATCTTAGTTCCCCGACCAGGAATCGAAACTGAGTCCCCGCATCTCGAGGACCACAGGACCACCAGGGAAGCCCCTGTGTTTCCCTTCGATGCTGGGGATTCAGACGGCTTGCTCAAGGACACACGACCAGTTATGGGATAACAGTAGGTGTGGGGAGCGCACGGGAAGATAGGACGGGAGGCGGAGGGGGAGGACTGCCGACGCTCCAGTGGAAGAGGACGGTGCTGATTCTGAGAAGGAAGTCCGTCATGGGCAGAGCCAGGGAATGGAGAGGCCCGCGCTCTCCTGGAGAGGGGCTGTATGTCCCCTTGCCTGCCCACCCCGCCCCCAGCCCTCAAACACCACGGCCCCCCAGCGCCTGTTTGCTCTGCGGCTCTCTGCCGAGGCAGCATCTCCGGGACGTGGCCGGCGGCCTGCGCCGAGTGGCCTCTCCACCTGTGATCTGAACGCCCCCACCGCTGCTGTGACAGGCAGGCCGTTTGCAAGCTGGAAGCCATTTCAAAGGGAAGGCTGGTCCTTGATATTCCCTCAAAATGTTTGGAGGAAAAAAGTGTTCTTGGGTTATAAAAGCAACACCCGCTCTTTGCGATACAGGACGAAATAGCCTGCCCATCACGAAATCATCTGCTGCGTTTTCTTCTTTTCATGTGGCTGTTTCCAGTGTTTACCCTGTGCCTACACCGGCCACCCTACTACGTGTGGTTTACTCAGATCTACAGGAAAGTGTGTCTTCCTGCTCACAGTTGCTTTTTATCCAGACAGCATCCTCTTCCATTGTACGGATATGGTGCAGTTCCGTTACTTGTTCCCAGCTGATGCTTCTGCCGTAGCTTTCCCCTTCCCCCAGGAGAAATAAGGCTGTGATGATGCGCCCCCCAAGCACACCTGTTGTATAAACCCTCCTCTCTCGGCCCCAGGGAAGAGCCAAGCCCCTTGCATCAATTTCCCATCCTTGGAGAGGGACCAACAGTCACTCTGACTCCAAATGCCTGAGGCCAGGTCCTTCAAAGAGAGGCCTCTCCCTCCTCTATTAATTGGGCAATTTGGAAACCTGGGCTTGAGTGAAAATATTATTTTTCCCCAGTCTTTCTCAAATTGCTTATTCACCAAGTTCAGGCAGCCAGTCAAAGCGAGGGAAAAGCAAGCAAAGCCCCAAGCTTGGAGCCAGCTGTGCCGCGCTGCACAGACAAAACAACCCTCTGACAGACGGACCGCACACCTCTCTGACCCGATTCCCACCGTCAGGGAGGCCTCAGCTGTTCTTTCTCCCTTCTCCTTCTCTTCCCCCCACGCTCCTCCTTTGACTGTTTGTTGTGCAAAGGACATTCACAAACAGAAAGACGGGGGAGGATGAAACAGAGGCCCACACGCATTCCCGCCCGAGGAGCCACACTAGTCCTGCCCTCCCTCTCTCCCTCCCTTCTTTCCTTCAAGCCTGTCTTTCTCCTCTTCCTCTTTTCTCCTTTCTTTCTTTACATGTAAAGCACTGTGGGAACACACATGCGTGTGCATGAACCGCGGAAGGGCTTCCTGGTGGCTCAGCGGTAAAGAACCTGCTTGCCAGATGCAGGAGCTGGGGGTTCGATCCCTGGGCCAGCCCCTGGGGAAGGAAATGGCGAACCGCTTCAGTACTCTTATCTAGGCAATCCTATGGCACAGGAGCCTGGCGGGCTATAGTCCACGGGGTTGCAGAAGAGCTGGATGTGACTTGGTGAGTGGGGAGCAGCAACATGCAAGGCAGGCCACGTTCACCATTTTAAACTGCACAGCGCGGTGGCCCCGGGACCCTGACAGTCCTGCGCAGCCGTAGCCACCGTGTAGCTCTGGAACATTCTCCCTCCTCCGAGGGAGGCCACATACCCGGTACACTAAGTCGCTCAGCTGCGTCCGACTCTCTGTGACCCCATGGACTGCAGCCCGCCAGGCTCCTCTGTCCGTGGGAGTCTCCAGGCCAGAAAACTGGAGTGGGTTGCCACGCCCTCCTCCAGGGGATCTTCCCCACCCGGGCACTGAACCTGTGTCTCTTATGTCTCCTGCACTGGCAGACGGGTGCTTTACCACTAGCGCTGCCTGGGAGGCCTGACCCCAGCCCTTAGCAACCACTAATTTACTTTCCGTATGTACAGGTTTGCCTACTGCAGATGTTTCCTCTCAGTGGAATCGCACAATATGTCTCATCAGTGCCTGGCATCCCTTGCTTAGCAAGACGCTTTCCAAGTTCATTGGTGTTGTAGCAGGATCAGGACTTCAGTCCTTTTTATGGCTGAATAATATTCCATTGTATGGATACACTTACTTTTGCAGTTTTGAGCCTGGTGTTCCCCTCAGGCAGCCTGGTGGCAGGGAAGGGAGGGTGATGGTTGGTGGAGGATGGTGATGACGGGGCTGGCTCATCAGAGCTTTGCTCTGCGCTGAGAGGAGAAGCAAGGGGGTTCTATCAGTCTGGTGCAGGGTCTCCCGACCCGGGCAGCAGTGACGTGCCGGGCTGAGAGTTCCTTGCTGTGAAGGGCTGTCCTGTGCTGTGGCGTCTTTAGCTGCACCCCCAGCCAGAGACAACCCCCACCCTCCACCCACCTAGGTTGGGATGATTAACAGTATCTCCAGACAACACCAAGTGTCTTTTGGGGGTAAAACTGCCCTAGTCAGGCACTGATGATCTGATGAAAGGAAGCCCTCCTTGATGAGGGGTCTGGATAGAGCACTGGACGGTGTGGCCAGCAGGGTCTTCAGGATCAAGCCTCAAAGGCCACGCATTCTCCAGCCTGCGCTGCTCCCAGCGGGCTCCGGTGCCCTCCATCACGGATGCTGATCTCCGGGAGACACAGTCTGTTCCTTCCATCCTGGGACCATGTCCTTGGTGAAGCACATTTGCCAGCCGCCGGGCTAAGCTCCTCCCGGACCCTTCACAGACTTTAACTCATGGGCTCCTCGGACAGCGTCTCTGTGTGTCTTTACCGCCCCCCTTTTACAGATGTGGAGACTGAGCTTTAGCGAGGATAACCACAAGGGGTCCTCTCAGTGGCAGAGGGACATCTGAACCGGGGTGCCTTGGCCCCTGTACTTTTAGCAGCTAGAGCAACAGATCTCAACTGGGGCATGCTTTTGTCCCCCAAAGGGCGTTCAGCAATACCGGAAAACATCTGCAGCTGCCGCAGTGATAGGGGCAAGGATAAGTGAGGGGAGCCACTCGTGTCTCGTGGGCAGGGGCCAGAGATGCTGTTCAGTGTCCTGCAGCGCACAAGGCAGGCTCCTGTAGCTCACGTTGCCCGCCCAGCGGGTCTGTGGCTCTGAGGCTGAGAAGCTCTGCTCCAGATGCTGGCCCAGTGGGAGGAAGGGTGAGCCGGTGGAATGGGGCATCCTGGAGGAGGAGAGGAGATGGGGAGGGTGATGATACTATCTGTGGGCAGGCGGGGCTTCCATTCACAGGGTTTGGGGGCCTTCTCCGCACCCTCCCCACCTCCTAGAATGAAGACCCGGACCTGGCTTTCCCCATCTCTCAGCTGATGTTTGCGTAGGCATGGCTGAGTACTCCCCGCCCAGGAAAGCCTCTGGAAGTCTTAAGATTCTAGACACATCTCTCTCTTTGTTTTTAATTGAGGAGGAAAAGTCGGAAGATAAATGGATCATCCTAGACCTGCAGAATTACCCCAGGTAGTTATACTGAGAGAGTCAGGGGTTTGGAGTCAGGCAGGTTGGGGGCCCAGATACTGCCTGCCTGATGACGAAGCGCCCTCCACCTCCTGGGCCACTGAACTTGCTGCTTCAGCTCCTGCGCCCTCATCTGAGCGATGAGGATAATGATACCCAGCCCGCGGCGTTGCTGGAAAATTCCATGAGATTCTATAAGGGGAGAGCACGGCGTTGGCCCTCAGTCAGCTCTCACCACGTGGCGCTTGTTATCACTGTGGCTACTGTTACTATTTAATGATTGTTACTATTTAATGATTGTTTAATGACGATCAGAATTGGGCTTCCCAGGTGGCACTTGTGGTAAAGAGCCTGTCTGCCAATGCAGGAGACGTAAGAGACGTGAGTTTGATCCCTGGGCCGGGAAGTTCCCCTGGAGGAGGAAAGGGCAGCTCATGCCAGTATCCTTGTCTGGAGAATCCCATGGACAGGGGAGCCTGGTGGGCTACAATCCACGGGGTCGTAAAGAGTCAGACACAACTGAACGACTCACACAGATGTGTCAGTCAAATCCTGGAAGATGATGCGGTGAAAGGGCTGCACTCAATAGGCCAGCAAATTTGGAAAACTCAGCAGTGGCCACAGGACTGGAAAAAATCAGTTTTCATTCCAATCCCAAAGAAAGGCAATGCCAAAGAATGCTCAAACTACTGCACAATTGCACTCATCTCACATGCTAGTAAAGTAATGCTCAAAATTCTCCAAGCCAGGCTTCAGAAATACGTGAACCGTGAACTTCCTGATGTTCAAGCTGCTTTTAGAAAAGGCAGAAGAACCAGAGATCAAATTGCCAACATCCGCTGGATCATGGAAAAAGCAAGAGAGTCCCAGAAAAAACATCTCTTTCTGCTTTATTGACTATGCCAAAGCCTTTGACTGTGTGGATCACAAGAAACTGTGGAAAATTCTGAAAGAGATGGGAATACCAGACCATCTAACCAGCCTCTTGAGAAATCTGTACGCAGGTCAGGAAGCAACAGTTAGAACTGGACATGGAACAACAGACTGGTTCCAAATAGGAAAAGGAGTACGTCAAGGCTGTGTATTGTCACCCTGCTTATTTAACTTCTATGCAGAGTACATCATAAGAAATGCTGGGCTGAAAGAAGCACAAGCTGGAATCAAGATTGCCGGGAGAAATATCAATAACCTCAGATATGCAGATGACACCACCCTTAAGGCAGAAAGTGAAGAGGAACTGAAAAGCCTCTTGATGAAAGTGAAAGAGGAGAGTGAAAAAGTTGGCTTAAAGCTCAGCATTCAGAAAACGAAGATCGTGGCATCCATTCCCATTACTTCATGGGAAATAGATGGGGAAACAATGTCAGACTTTTTTGGGGCTGCCAAATCACTACAGATGGTGACTGCAGTCATGAAATTAAAAGACGCTTACTCTTTGGAAGGAAAGTTATGACCAACCTAAACAGCATATTGAAAATCAGAGGCATTGTCAATAAAGGTCCGTCTAGTTAAGGCTATGGTTTTTCCAGTGGTCATGTATGGTTGTGAGAGTTGGACTATAAAGAAAGCTGAGTGCAGAAGAATTGATGCTTTTGAACTGTGGTGTTGGAGAAGACTCTTGAGAGTCCCTTGGACTGCAAGGAGATCCAAACCAGTCCATTCTAAAGGAGATCAGTCCTGGGTATTCATTAGTAGGACTTATTTTGAAGCTGCAACTCCAATACTTTGGCCACCTGATGTGAAGAGCTGACTTATTTGAAAAGACCCTGATACTGGGAAAGATTGAGGGCAGGAGGAGAAGGGGACGACAGAGGATGAGATGGTTGGATGGCATCACCGACTCAATGGACATGGTTTGGGTGGACTCTGGGAGTTGGTGATGGACAGGGAGGCCTGATGTGCTCCGGTTCATGGGGCTGCAAAGAGTCGGACACGACTGAGCAACTGGACTGAACTGAACTGAACACAGACGTGATCAGAATCAGAAATACTGCTAGAGCCAATCTAATCCGACAGTTTGGTTGCCAGATGGGTAAGTGAGGCTCAGAGGGCCAGGGGCCCGCTGACATCACCCAGCGGACAGAAGGAGATGCTGTTCCCAGCCCCATGCTTGCTCTGGGCCCATCCTGACTGGTGCAGAGAATTTCCACCTGAGGTTGGGGCGTGGGGTGTGTGTGTGTCTGTGTGTAAATAGCTTCTCCAGTCTTGCCCTCCCTGAACCAATTTGTAATGAATGGCTTGTGGCCACACTTCTCCCCGCCTCCAGGGCAGACCTGTAAAACCTGTACGGGGAGCCGCTGTGGGCAGGGAGGCAGGCTGAATGGCCAGCCTCCCTGTTCCTGTCCTTTGTCCTCCTGCTCTTCAGGAGGGGGCAGACGGGCCACCTCCCCGTCCTGCGCCCCCTACCAGCACTTCCCTGCTGGCCAGGATCTGCGCTCGTCTGGGCTGTGATTTGCAGCTAGTACTGAGGCCATTCTGGGGTGTGGTACCCTGCTGGGGGGTGGGTGGGGAGACCCCGAGGGGCAGCAGCCCCCTGCGGCCGTCTGAAGCATTTGGGGTGCCCATGCCGGGGTGGGGCGGGGTGGATGGCTGTGGGGGCCAGGCCCAGCGGGCTCCCTCCTCCCCACGCCTCCACGGGCTAGGCCACCGCGACCGCTGGAGCTCTGGGAGTTGGGGCATCTCTGCTCTAGCTGCTGACTTTGGCAAAAAAGAAATCCTCGTACTTAATACACTCTCCTTCCAGACAGACGGGGGTTTGAAGTCGGCTCTGGGAAGGGAAGACAATCTCGTTACTAATGCACCATAAAGTACAATAAGTATTCTGCTGACAGCCTCCAAACCCAGGAAACAATTCTGAAATTCTGAAAAAATAATAATAATAAAGAGAGAGAGCCCAAACCCTCCTGAAGCCTCTTTCTCTCTGGGTAACATTTTGTTAAGATGGGATGTGAAGTCACGCCTCCTCCCTGCCCACCCCTCCACCCGGCACCTCTCTTTTGGGTCAAGATCTTCCTCCTGAGTCGAGGAGTGATGTCTGATGTTACAAGTTTGAGGTCAGAGCATCCGGCATGTGGGTCGGGACGTTGTGCCCTTACCCCGAACCCTCTGGATGGAGCGGGGCCTCGTCAGGACCAGCCCAAGAATCACCTCTGAGGCCTCTTCTCTCCCTCCTCCGTATCCCACCAGCACACCTGCTTCAGAATCGTCTCCATTTTTTCATTAAATCCGAGAGTCCTAGGGAGGGAATGACCTGGCTACTTCAATTAATTTTTTTTTTCCTCTTTCAAATCAGAAGGTTCAATTTTCTTTGGAGGAGGTGGTATCTTGTAGGAGGTTGCAGGGGGATCGTTTAAAACGGAGGGCTGCATTTGAATGTTTGGTCTTGATAGCAGATAGGGACCAGCATGGAGAATCATCTTTATCACCCCAATATGGAAGGGAGAGCGTGTGGCCTGGGCTGGCATACCAAACGGCCTGCCAGCCCTTATCGTAATCCCAGGAGCCGGCCCCCCCACCTCCGTCACCTCTGCTATTCCAGGCAAGTGTCAGCCGTCTTCCCTGCTGTAGGGAGCCAGATAGCAAGAGCTGGGCCAGCGCAGCGGGCATAATAAGAAGTGGAAATTGCTCCCAAGGAAAGTTTTCCGAGGAATTAACTTCTGATGGGTGGAGGAGGTGCGGTGGGGGATGGGGGTGGGCAAAGGCAGGGAGCCCACTGGCAGCGCTGGCCACATGTGAGGAAGCAAGAGGGAAGCAGTTAGGTTCATCCGCAAGGGGTGCGTGGCTCCAGCGGGAAAGACTGGTGGGGTGGTCAGTCCTGGGCACCGAGCAGTGGGCGGCGAGGGCTCTGGGGCCCCCAGCCCCCAGACTGCCTGTGGGGAGGGCTCTGGGGCCCCCAGCCCCCAGGCTGCCTGTGGGGAGGGCTCTGGGACCCCCAGCCCCCAGACTGCCTGTGGGGAGGGCTCTGGGGCCCCCAGCCCCCAGGCTGCCTGTGGGGAGGGGCTCCGAGGTCCCCTCTGGCTGCCAATCTCGCTGCACATTTGTCCCAGAAATCTTGCCGCTTTGGGTGGAGGCATCCCTGCCCTGATGATTCTGCTGACTGTCCTCCTCTGAGCAGGCTCACCCCCTTCCCAGCCTCCTTACCTCGCTCAAGGCCAAGTCTAAGGTTCCCACCCCTGTGCGGAGGGCACCCGGGGCTACAAAATGCTTCCTTTCAGCCTTTAGTCATGATAATGGGCTGGCCAGCAAGTTCGTTTGGGTTTGCCATACGTCGGCGTGGAAAACCTGAATGAACTCTTTGGCCAACCCAGTGTTTGTTGAGCACCTACTATGCGCCTTGGGCGTCCCTGGTGGCTCAGCTGGTAAAGAATCTGCCTGCAGTGTGGGAGACTCGGCTTCGATCCCTGGGTTGGGAAGGTCCCCTGGAGAAGGGAAAGGCCATGCACTCTGGTATTCCGGCCTGGAGAGTCCCACAGACTGCGTAGCCCGTGGGGTCACAGAGAGTCGGACACGCCTGAGCGGCTCACACTTCCATGCCACTTTGCTACGCACCTGGCACCGCTCCTGGCACCGCTCCTGGCACCGCTCCTGGCACCGCGGCTGGCACCGCTCCTGGCACCGGGGGTGCAGCTCCTGGCACTGAGGGCGGAGCGGGGAATAGATCGGGCGCGGCCAGATGAGGGTGCGAAGTCAGGGCAGCCAAATAAGCGCCTTCCACGGCCGAGCACGCGAACAGGCGAGCTGAGAGGACGCCCTGCGGGGGCGAGGGCGGCGGGGCCGGGACGGTGGAGCGGCCGCACCACAGCCGCGAGACCAGGGACGCGGGGCTGCTCCCTGCGCCTCAGACGCTGCACCCGTCAACCGGCGATGAAGCACCCCGCTTTCTGAGAGGTGAGTTTGGTATAAGAGGGCCAGCGCTCAGCACAGAACCTTGTCTGCAGTAGAGGCTCAGTACAGCTTTGTTCATGTTTCATCAGCAAGGGTGAGTGCAAAGTTGCAGAGGCTGCCGCCGGGAAGTCCTGAGCATGAGAACGTGGGGCAGGAGCTGGCCCTCCTGGAGGTGAAGCGTGCGGGCCTGCTTCCCAGCGTGGGAACCTGGGCAAGGACGTGGCCTCAGCTTCCCCACCCATAGACTGGGGACGCTATTGGTAGGTACTTTATAGAGCTGCGGTCAGGATTAACTGTGTTGCTATGAAAGAGACTCTTGAAAGGTCTATGAAAAGACCCTGATGCTGGGAAAGACTGAAGGCGGGAGGAGAAGGGACGACAGAGGATGAGACGGTTGGATGGCACCACCGACTCATGGACATGAGTTTGAGTAAACTCTGGGAGCTGGTGATGGACAGGGAGGCCTGGCGTGCTGCAGTCCATGGAGATGCAAAGAGTCAGACATGACTGAGCGACTGAACTGCACTGAACGGGTGAAAGGTGCTCAGTGGCTAAGTGAGAAGTATTCTGTCATAGGTTCTGGGCCCCATTTGACCATGTGTCCTCAGGGGCTGTCTAAGGTGGAGGGGCGGGGGAGGAACCTGGGCTGGGAGCCAGCTCCCCGGCCTCCATCCTGGGTGGACACCCCGGCATGACCAGCGTGGCCTGGTCTGGCGCTATGGGGCCACTCCGGGGGCAGAGGAGCAGCTCGGCGCATCACTCGCCCATTGATTTGCAGGGACCCTCAGGACAGGTAATGAGGCCAGACACCCAGAGGCACCCAGAGAGGGTGTGGGCACTTCCGAGGGCAGATGCGCACCTGCCTGCCCCCGCCTGGTCCTGGCCGGGGCGATGGAGGGGGTCCTGGAGCGGATGGCTCTTCCCGGGAGAGCTGGAGTGATCGTCCTGGAGTAACTGGGTGCTAATACCGTCATGCCTCCTATTTCATACTTTCCACATCCCCTGGGCCCTCTCTCCGAGGATCTCAAAGCCCTTTACATGACAATGCCGCCATTAACCCTAAATCCTCCCCGGCCTGCCGGGAGGAGAGGTGGGTGGTACGTGTGAGATGCTGAGGAATTAATCTCAATTATTTTCCTCCGATGCAGACTTCCCCGAGTTGTCAGGTTGGTTCTGGGGTTTGGCGGGCCCCTGTCGGTGGTCGTGGGGCAGAGGTCGAGAGGCAGGGAGAGGCTGCTGGGGTTTGCTGAGCAGAGCTCTGTTCTGCGACTGAGCTGGGGTTCCAGGATTTCACATCCTAATTTTCAGAAGAGCCCTGGGGGTTTTAGGAGCAATATTCCCATTTTTGCAGTGGGAGAGATTCAGAGAGGGCAAGGATGTGCTTAAGGTCACACAGCGAGCAAACAGCAAGGCGGGAGTTTAACACCCAGCCTGTACTGGGTCACCAGGCACAGGGTCGGTTCAGAGAGGGGCAGGCCCGAGGGAGATGTCTGTCCGCCAACCACCAGGCTGTGTGACTCAGGACCTTTGTTGCCCGTCGCTGAGCAGGACCCGAGTGTTGATGCTCCAAGGTCAGGGTCTTAGGTCTAGTTCTTGCCTGCAGATTTCAAGGGGTTACTTTGCCCCATGATGTTGAGAAAGCACAGGCCACCTGAGGGGCCGAGGTGAGAAGGGTACTCACTCATTCATTCATTCATTTACGCGTGTGCGTACTCATCAATTACGCTCTGTACTCCCACTGTAGAGGGTGGCGGCTAACGGGATGTGTTGGAGTCAGGATGCCGGTGTTCAAAGTATCCTCCCTGTGGGATCTTGGGCAACTGTTAAGCCTCAGCACCCTCACCTACAGAAGGGGGACAATAATGGGTGCTAGGTTCCCTCCCCAGCCGTGGCCTGAGCCAGCTCCTCCCCCAGGCCTGAAAGACCACAGTGACCAGCAGACCGGAGGGTTGGCCGCAGGCCCCGAGTGACCCCGCCGGGGAGGCAGGCGGGCCCTGAGCAGGCAAATCTCTCACCCTCAGGTGATGGACACACTCGGGGGGTGCGAGGTGGTTGTGGGGATTTGGCCAGATAATCCTCATAGAACGCTTCGTCTGGGGTTTGGGGCCTGGAGGGCGTTTAATTGGTGTTAGTGGGGGTTTTGATGGGCTGGCCCTCTACTGGGGGCTGGGGGCAAGTGACACACACGGGCGTGTCCATCAGAGCCTACCTGCCCACCGGAAAGTGAGGCAGAGGCGGTGAGGGGTGAGGGCGGTGCTCGCCGGCCTGCCTGGACAGGTGCCTCAGCCAGCCCGCCGCGCCCTGCCCCGCGGCCCGCGGCCTGCTCTGTGGCCTCCGGTCCTGTCTCTCCACCGCCGACTCTCTGCCCCTCTCTCCCTGCCCCCTCCCACCTCACCTCTCTGCCTTCTCTCCTTTCCAGCCCTCCCGTCTCTCCCTTCCCCTCCTTCTCTTCTCTCACTGCTGGGTCTGTTTATCCCTGAACCACTTCTCCTGCAGGGAGACGCTGGAAAGCCCTGGCTCCAAACCAGTGCGATCCTAATCTTCCCAGCAGACTGCCTGAAATGGAATTTATGAGCAAGCCTCTCCGGACTCCCAGCCGTCAGAAGGGCGGGGAGCACAGGAGCCAGGCTGGGGGCTGGCGTCACCGGGTCACCACACACGGCGCTCTCTCTGCCCATCCGGGGGGAATCAGTCCAAAGCCGGGCTGGGGAAGCTTTGGACGTGGAACCAACTTCGGTTCTGGGCCTGCGGAACACAGTCACCCTTGAGGGAATAGATTGCTCCCCTCCCGTGGGCGCAGCAGCGCTCGGGGGAGGAAGGGGCAGCTCGGGGAGGACTCGGGGTTGGGCCAGGACAGCGCGCTCGCCACCCGCTCGCAGGTGCGCTCATTCGAGCCTCCGAGCAGCCTCTCCAGGGCAGCACACGGGCGCTGGGGGATGAGGCTGCAATTTGGAGCTCAAAGAGACCAACCTCTTTCTTCCAGGAGGCCAACACACTGATCAGGGAGAGAGATATTAGTCCAGTAGTTACTTAACAGAGTGTCAGTGGGGTCCTTGAGATGGTGATAAAGGAGAGGTACACGGTGCCTGGTGATACGGGGTTTGACTGGGTTGAGAGGGGAAGGCGTTTATAGGGGGCCACGCCCTCTTTTTTGAGTGATTAAACAAATACGATTAATTGTTTATAAGACAACGGTGGGTTCTCAGTCGTGTCTGACTCCTTGTGACCCCATGGATAGCAGCCCACCAGGCTCCTCTGTCCGTGGAATTTTCCAAGCAAGAAGACTGGTGTTTGTGGCTCAGTCATGCCTGACTCTCCGTGATCCATGGACTGTATCCCACCAGGCTTCTCTGTCCGTGGGATGCTCCAGGCAAGAAGGCTGGAGTGGGTTTCTCCAAAAGACGTCTCTTTCTCAAAAGACAGCTAGGCAATCACAAACATAATTTCTCCTGCTTTGCCATCACGTTTGATCCCATTTTGATTTTACGTGGGCTGACTTAACTGCCCCTCCAAGCTGATGTGCTGAGGTTCTGATTGTCCTCTCATCCTCAGAAGTGCTTAAGCCCCTTGGACCCGCAAACCGCGGCAAGTAAAGGCAGCTTTCCCCACTTCCTCTGCGCCCACGGCTCACACTGCCACTGCTTTCGATTCTGGGAGGTGTGGGAGCATTAGAGGAGGGCAGGGCTCTGCCGTTGGAGGGTCTTGAGATCTTCCTACCTCCATCCTCACTGCTGTCTCCGACGGTAAAGCATCTGCCTGCAATGCAAGAGATGCAGGTTCAATCCCCGAGTTGGGAAGATGCCCTGGAGGAGGGCCTGGCAGCCCACTCCAGTTCTTGCCTGGAGAATCCCCTGGACAGAGAAGCCTGGCTGGCTGCACCCCATGGGGTCACAAAGAGTCACGACTGAGCAACTTTCACGTTTCTCCCCAATAAAATGCACAGCTAGGGCCCCATAGGGCGATCTCACAGAATTTTCCGGGAGTCACTAGAAGCGACTGTGGAGAAAGGTTTCTACTGTCGTGGAAACCCCTGGAGTAATCCCCGCCCTCACTGCCGTCATCCGTCATCCGGAAGGCGCGCCCAGGGCCAGGGCGAGGTTTTGCTCCCCTCTCCCAGGACGGAAGCGCCCAGCTCTCGGACGCGGAGTGCCACCTTCTCAGCGGAGCAATGCTGGCCCCTAGTGGTCACGCCGTGCCTTTCTCTTCTGGAAACCGAGGCTCAGCCAGACTTTCAGCGGCCCCGCTACAAACAACTCCCCCACTCTAAGCGCCCAGGGGTCAGGGCCTCTGTATCCAATCATTGGAGGGCAAGTAGGAGTGAGTAGTGAAGGTATAGGGTTCTTGACCTTGTTGTTGGTTGGTGTTCAGTCATTAAGTCGTGTCCGACTCTTTGTGGACTGTGAAGAAAGCTGAGCACTGAGGAACTGATGCTTTTGAACTGTGGTGTTGGAAAAGACTCTTGAGAGTCCCTTGGACTGCAAGGAGATCCAACCAGTCCATTCTGAAGGAGATCAGCCCTGGGATTTCTTTGGAGGGAATGATGCTAAAGCTGAAACTCCAGTACTTTGGCCACCTCATGCGAAGAGTTGACTCACTGGAAAAGACTCTGATGCTGGGAGGAATTGGGGGAAGGAGGAGAAGGGGACGACAGAGGATGGGATGGCTGGATGGCATCACTGACTCAATGGACATGACTCTGAGTGAACTCCGGGAGTTGGTGGTGGACAGGAAGGCCTGGTGTGCTGCCGTCCATGAGGTTGCAAAGAGTTGGACACGACTGAGCAACTGAACTGAACTGAACTGACTCTTTGCGACCCCAAGGACTGCAGCACACAAGGCCTCCCTGTCCATCACCAACTCCTGGAGTCCACTCAAACCTATGTCAGTTGAGTCGGTGATGCCATCCAACCGTCTCATCTTCTGTTGTCTCCTTCTCCTCCCACCTTCAATCTTTCCCAGCATCAGGGTCTTTTCCAGTGAGTCAGCTCTTTGCATCAAGTGGCCAAAGTATTGGAGTTTCAGCTTTAACATCAGTCCTTCCAATGAATATTCAGGACTGATCTCCTTTAGGATGGACTGGTTGTACCTCCTTGCAGTCCAAGGGACTCTCAAGAGTCTTCTCCAACACCACAGTTCAGAAGCGTCAATTCTTTGGTGCTCAGCCTTCTTTATGGTCCAACTCTCACATCCGTACATGACCTCTGTCCATAGGGAGAATAATTGCTCGTCAGCTGGGACTCTATGGGGTGAGGGGAGAGCAGAGATCTGAGGCTCCCAGACCTCAGCTGGACATCAGCTGCTGGATGCCTGTCAGTGTGAAAAGCAAGAAACTCATCCAGAGAGCTTGACTCTGCGTCTACTTCCGGCCTTTCTACAGTCTGTTCTCTCCAGGGTTCCAGGCTGGTCCTTTGAAAGGTAATTCAGGTTAGGTCAGGGGATTTCCTGGTAGCTCGCTTGGTGAAGAAGCCGCCTGCAGTGCAGCAGGCCCTGGTCCGATTCCCGGGTCGGAAAGATCCGCTGGAGGAGGGATGGCCCACCCACTCCAGTATTCTTGAGCTTCTCTTGTGGCTCAGCTGGTAAAGAATCTGCCTGCAATGCTGGAGACCTGGGTTCGATCACTTTCTCTTTCTCTGCTCAAAATCCTACAGGTTGCCACGTGCTCCCTCCTCCAGGGGAATCTTCCTGACCCAGAGGCTGAACCCGCGTGTCTCATGTCTCCTGAGCTGACAGGCAGGTTCTTTACCACAAGCGCCACCTGGGAAGCCCGACAGACTATACGCTGTGATTTTATGCGCGACGACAGAAGACGCCGCTTCTCCCTTTGGAAGTTTTCTGATCTGAAGAGGGAGCTGTCGCTTGGGTCCTTTAAGAACTCCCAGTATGAGGGGGGAGAAGCAGCATCTGCCCCGAGGGGGGGTCTCCGGCTCTGGGGGGAGACAGGCGGCGCCTTGTTGAGGGGGCCGCTGGAGCCCTGCAGAGCAGGCGTGGAGGGGGGTAGCCGCTGGGATGACCTGATGGCTGCTGAGGTGTGTCTGTCGCACGAGACGGCAGTTTTCTTCCAGCGGGTTTACGCTTTAGCTTTTTACTTGATACTGGATATAGCCGGCTAGCAGTGCTGTGATGGTTCCAGCCAGATGGCAGAGGGACCCAGCCGTACGCATCATTCTCCTGAAACTCCTCTCCCATCCGGGCTGCCACATAGCGTTGAGCAGAGTCCCCTGAGCTGTACAGTAGGTCCATTTTAAATACGGCAGACTGTACGCGTCTACCCCAAACTCCCTATCCATCCCTCCCCCACCCTTCTCCCACCTCCCCACACCGTGCGTTTGTTCTCAAAATCTGTGAGTCTGGGTCTGTTTCCCACATGGGTTCATTTGTATAACTTCTTTCCAGATTCCACATAGGAGACATGATACAATGTTTCTCCCTCTCTGTCTGACTTCACTCAATAGGACAGTCTCTAGGCCCATCGACGATGCTGCAGATGGCATTATTCCATTCTCTTTAATGGCTGAGTGACATTCCGTTGCATCACACGTGCCACATCGTCTTTACCCATCCTTCTGCTGACGGGCATTCAGGCTGCCTCCATGTCTGGGCTGCTGTAAACAGCGCTGCAGAGAACACTGGAGTTCAAGCATCTTTCCGTGTTTTCCTCTGGGCGTGTGCCCCAGAGCGGGACTGCAGGCTCATACTGTGGCGCTATTTTTAGGTTTTAAGGTGCCGCCACACTGTTCTCCGTGGTGGCTGTTCCAGTTTACACTCCACCAGCAGTGGAGGGGGAGTCCCTTCTGAGACGGCGATGTTCATTCGTCTTCCTGGAGACCATACAAAAGGCGAACAGAGGTGCCCACAGACACCATCTGCAGCCGAGCTGGAAAGTGGGACGAGCAGACTCGGAGTACACGGCGGCGCCCGCTGCAGCTACGACTGGTGAAGTTGCGGGGTGAAGGGTCACAGAAACCACACGGGACGTTCCAGATGGTGTGGCTGTTGGCTACTAGAGGGCTCAGAAAACATGAGCAAAAACATACTTCTTGCCAGTGAGGGACTCGCCCTGCAGGGAGAGCACCTCTCTTTCCAATGTCGTGGGGGCAGGTGTTGCCTGCAGTCAGACCAGGAGAACCCGACTCTCCCCAGCCTGTAATAGAGAGGGCCACGGCCGTGGGGTCGGGAAGCCAGATCCCATCCGGCATCTCCTCTGCCTACCCACACTGCGCTGCCGTCATTCGCGTGGCTGGTGTGGGTCCCTGTGGGTTCCGGGGAGGGGAGGGGAGCATGGAGGAGGTTAGCTCACTCTTCTTGGAGCTTGGAAGGGACACACGGGCCCTTGATGAGGACTTAGCATCACACGGCTTATTTAACTGTGAGGGAGGCTGGGAAATGTAGTCTCAGTGTGTCCAGGAAGAAGGGAAGGGATTTAAGTAGGGGGGGTCTCCGGCTCTGGGGGGAGACAGGCGGCGCCTTGTTGAGGGGGCCGCTGGAGCCCTGCAGAGCAGGCGTGGAGGGGGTAGCCGCTGGGATGACCTGACAGCTGCTGAGGTGTGTCTGTCGCACGAGACGGCAGTTTTCTTCCAGCGGGTTTACGCTTTAGCTTTTTACTTGATACTGGATATAGCCGGCTAGCAGTGCTGTGATGGTTCCAGCCAGATGGCAGAGGGACCCAGCCGTACGCATCATTCTCCTGAAACTCCTCTCCCATCCGGGCTGCCACATAGCGTTGAGCAGAGTCCCCTGAGCTGTACAGTAGGTCCATTTTAAATACGGCAGACTGTACGCGTCTACCCCAAACTCCCTATCCATCCCTCCCCCACCCTTCTCCCACCTCCCCACACCGTGCGTTTGTTCTCAAAATCTGTGAGTCTGGGTCTGTTTCCCACATGGGTTCATTTGTATAACTTCTTTCCAGATTCCACATAGGAGACATGATACAATGTTTCTCCCTCTCTGTCTGACTTCACTCAATAGGACAGTCTCTAGGCCCATCGACGATGCTGCAGATGGCATTATTCCATTCTCTTTAATGGCTGAGTGACATTCCGTTGCATCACACGTGCCACATCGTCTTTACCCATCCTTCTGCTGACGGGCATTCAGGCTGCCTCCATGTCTGGGCTGCTGTAAACAGCGCTGCAGAGAACACTGGAGTTCAAGCATCTTTCCGTGTTTTCCTCTGGGCGTGTGCCCCAGAGCGGGACTGCAGGCTCATACTGTGGCGCTATTTTTAGGTTTTAAGGCGCCGCCACACTGTTCTCCGTGGTGGCTGTTCCAGTTTACACTCCACCAGCAGTGGAGGGGGAGTCCCTTCTGAGACGGCGATGTTCATTCGTCTTCCTGGAGACCATACAAAAGGCGAACAGAGGTGCCCACAGACACCATCTGCAGCCGAGCTGGAAAGTGGGACGAGCAGACTCGGAGTACACGGCGGCGCCCGCTGCAGCTACGACTGGTGAAGTTGCGGGGTGAAGGGTCACAGAAACCACACGGGACGTTCCAGATGGTGTGGCTGTTGGCTACTAGAGGGCTCAGAAAACATGAGCAAAAACATACTTCTTGCCAGTGAGGGACTCGCCCTGCAGGGAGAGCACCTCTCTTTCCAATGTCGCGGGGGCAGGTGTTGCCTGCAGTCAGACCAGGAGAACCCGACTCTCCCCAGCCTGTAATAGAGAGGGCCACGGCCGTGGGGTCGGGAAGCCAGATCCCATCCGGCATCTCCTCTGCCTACCCACACTGCGCTGCCGTCATTCGCGTGGCTGGTGTGGGTCCCTGTGGGTTCCGGGGAGGGGAGGGGAGCATGGAGGAGGTTAGCTCACTCTTCTTGGAGCTTGGAAGGGACACACGGGCCCTTGATGAGGACTTAGCATCACACGGCTTATTTAACTGTGAGGGAGGCTGGGAAATGTAGTCTCAGTGTGTCCAGGAAGAAGGGAAGGGATTTAAGTGGACAACACTTGGAGCAGAAGTGAGTACCGGTACTTTGTTTATTTATTAAAAAATACATGCATTTATTTATTTGGCTGCCTGCGTGCAAGTTCTTTCTCTGCGGCACACAGACTCTAGCTGGGGTGGATGGGCCTCATTGCCCTACAATGTGTGAGATCTTAGTTCCCTGACCAGGGATCAGACCCACCTCCCCTGCACGGGAAGGCAGATTCTTAACCCTGGACCCCAGGGTGGCCCGAGTCCCAATATTTCAGAAAACTGTTGGCTGGTGTCTGGCAAAGCTCTCAGACACCCTGTGGTGCAGCCACGCCTCTGCCTGGAGGGCCGACAGGAAGGAGCTCGTGCAGGAGCGCGCCAGCACACAGGGCAGTGTGCAGCACTCATCTTAATAGCCCGGATGAGACTGAACAAAGCTCTGCCGCGCAAAACAGCGGGAACGAATCTTGCCGACAAACTCTTGAGTGAAAGAAGCGGGACACCCAAGGCCACAGGCAGCGGGACCTACACGGCGACGCTCAAGACCGGCAAGCTCGCTCGAGGGCGGCACTGGGGCAAGGGGCCAAAACTGTTGGCTGGTGTCTGGCAAAGCTCTCAGACGCCCTGTGGTGCAGCCACGCCTCTGCCTGGAGGGCCGACAGGAAGGAGCTCGTGCAGGAGCGCGCCAGCACACAGGGCAGTGTGCAGCACTCATCTTAATAGCCCGGATGAGACTGAACAAAGCTCTGCCGCGCAAAACAGCGGGAACGAATCTTGCCGACAAACTCTTGAGTGAAAGAAGCGGGACACCCAAGGCCACAGGCAGCGGGACCTACACGGCGACGCTCAAGACCGGCAAGCTCGCTCGAGGGCGGCACTGGGGCAAGGGGCCCCCTCGCTGGAGGACAGGCGCAGAGGAGGGGCTACCGTTTCCCATTTCTCAATCTGGGAGGAAATGTCCCGGGATGTTCTCTTTGTGAGAATTCACCCAGCTGTACCCTTAATGATCTGTGACTTTTCTGTATCCATGTGCTATTTCAATACGTAGTTTAATTAACACAGCTCTTAAAAGACAATATGTGAAAGAGTGGAAAGATGCATCGTGTAGGGGGAAGGAGAGTCAGCACCATGAAATTCTAATTCTCTCTAAGTGAATTGATAAATATACTTTGATTCTGGGGGAAATATCAACAGTTCTCAGTGAACTGGGTGCTTATCCTAAAGTCTGCATGAAAAATTAACCAGCGAGTATAGCCAAGGAAACCCTGGAAAAAAGGAGGGCCCTGAAGGAGGGCCCATTTTATGTATGATGCTTCAGCCACTGAGACAATGTGGTTTTGGCCCAGGAATTCTCACATGGGCCAGTGAAACAGAACAGAAACCCCGAAATTGGCCTCAACTCAGATAGGTATTATTTAACATTTGATAATGTCGCTACATCACCAATGGAGAAAGACTGAATTATTCAATAAATAGTACTGGGATGACTGAATGGCCTTCTAGAAAACAGGTTTTGGATCTTTACTCTTTCCCTGAACTAAATTACAAATGATGCCATTTCCAGCAACATGATGGACCTACAGACTATCATACTAAGGGAAGTAAGTCAAAGGCAAGTATCATGCGCCATCATGTGTACGTGGAATCTAAAAGCTAGCACAAGTTAACTTATTTGCAAAAGAGAAATAGACTCACAGACACAGAAAACAAACTACGGTTACCAAAGGGGAGGGGGGGATGAGTTAGGTGTAAGGGATTCACCGATACACCCACAAAATAGCTAAACAACCAGGATTCACTAGGGAACTCTGCAGTGTCTTATAGTAACCTGTGATGGAAGAGAATGGAGAAAAGACTGTATATACAAATATTAAACTAAACGCTTTTCTCTACACCTGGAACTAACACAGTATTGTAAATCAACTACACTTCAATTAAAAAAATTAAACAGAGCAAACACACCCCAAAGGAATCGAAGATTTAAATGTGAAAATGAAATCATAAGAATTTTAGAAGGAAACATGGAAGAATTCATCCATAATTTTAAAGTGCAAAGACTTTCTTTTGTATTATTTTTTTCCTTTTTATATTTAAATTTTTCTTGTCCTGAGAACGTTGAAGACTTGCTCCCTTAGCAACCTTCAAATATGTAATACACTATAAGAATAGATGCTTTTGAACTGTGGTGTTGGAGAAGACTCTTGAGAGTCCCTTGGACTGCAAGGAGATTCAACCAGTCCATTCTGAAGGAGATCAGCCCTGGGATTTCTTTGGA
>SJYC01025375.1:0-19413 GCA_006408675.1 Madoqua kirkii | reverse complement strand
TCATGTATGGATGTGAGAGATCGACTGAAAAGAAAGCTGAGCACCAAAGAATTGATGCTTTTGAACTGTGGTGTTGGAGAAGACTCTTGAGAGTCCCTTGGACTGCAAGGAGATCCAACCAGTCCATTCTGAAGGAGATCAGCCCTGGGATTTCTTTGGAGGGAAGGATGATGAAGCTGAAACTCTAGTACTTTGGCCACCTCATGCAAAGAGTTGACTCATTGGAAAAGACTCTGATGCTGGGAGGGATTCGGGGCAAGAGGAGAAGGGGACGACAGAGGATGAGATGGCTGGATGGCATCACTGACTCGATGAACACGAGTCTGAGTGAACTCTAGGAGTTGATGATGGACAGGGAGGCCTGGCATGTTGCGATTCATGGGGTCGCAAAGAGTGGAACACGACTGAGCAACTGAACTGAATAAAACTAAGATCATTGCATATGGTCCCATCACTTCATGGCAAATAGATGGGGAAACAGTAGAAACAGTGGCAAACTTTATTTTGGGGGGCTCCAGAATCACTGCAGATGGTGATTGCAGCCATGAAATTAAAAGATGCTTACTCTTTGGAAGGAAAGTTATGACCAACCTAGACAGCATATTAAAAAACAGAGACATTACTTTGTCAACAAAGGTCTGTCTTGTCAAGTCATGTATGGATGTGAGAGTTGGACTATAAAGAAAGCTGAGCACTGAAGAATTGATGCTTTTGAACTGTGGTATTGGATAAGACTCTTGTGAGTCCCTTGGACTGCAAGGAGATCCAACCAGTCCATCCTAAAGGAAATCAGTACTGGGTGTTCATTGGAAGGACTGATGTTGAAGCTGAAACTCCAATATTCTGGCCACCTGATGCGAAGATTGACTCATTTGAAAAGACCCTAATGCTGGGAAAGATTGAAGGTGGGAGGAGAAGGCGACAACATAAGATGAGATGGTTGGATGGCATCACCGACTCGATGCACATGAATTTGAGTAGACTCCGGACTCCAGGAATTGATGATGGACAGGGAGGCCTGGCATGCTGTGGTCCATGGGGTCATGAAGAGTCGGACATGACTGAGTGACTGAACTGAACTGATACTTGTTAGGTGAAAAGGGTGGGTGCATGGGGAGCTCAGAAACCTGCAGTGATGTGAGATGGACGGGAATGGCAAGGATAAAGCAAGACCAAGGCAAGAGCTTGGGAAGGTGGATGTGTGGTTCGACCAGAGCCTCAGGGCCAGGTGTAAGTTCAAGGAACACAGTGGGAAGGGCATGGAGTTGAGAATTATAAAGTGGATCTGAGGACTTCTGGTAAAGAACCCACCTGCCAATGAAGGTTCAAGAGATGCAGATTTGGGGAGTCAGGAAGATATAGGGGCGGGTGCAGCAACCCACTCCAGTATTCTTGCCTGGAGAGTCCCATGGACAGAGGAGCCTGGAGGGCTGCAGTCCATAAGGTTGCACAGAATTGGACAAGACTGCAGTGCCCTAGCACACGTGCACTGGGGACTTCCCTGATGGTCCAGCGATTAAGACTGTGCTTCCACTGCAGGAGCGGGAAGGGGGCGACTGTGATTCTTGGTTGGGAAACTAAGATCCTGCCTGCCATGCAGTGTGGCCAAAAATACATAAATAGATAAACAAATAAAAGGAAACAAATAAAAGGTGAAAGTGAAAATGAAGTCACTCAGTCGTGTCCAACTCTGCAACCCCGTGGACTATAGCCCACCAGGTTCCTCTGTCCATGGGATTCTCTAGGCAAGAATACTGGAATGGGTTGCCATTTCCTTCTCCAGGGGATCTTCCATGACCCAGGGATACGAACCCAGGTCTCCCACATTGCAGGTAGACGCTTTAACCTCTGAGCCACCAGGGAAGCCCTAGGTGAGCCTGGGTTTAAATTCCGACCCAGCCACTAAATGGCTGTGAGCAGCCTTTTATCCACAGATTATGGAGACAAAAGAGAAGTGGATATGTGAATGCTTGTAAATATTCAATAAGTGCTGGTAAAATGCAGGAGAAAAACAGGAAGCTGAGTTGGAAAGACGGGCCGAGAGGCATGTTCTGGTTGGGCCTGCATGTCAGCCTGAGGAATGTTAGCTGATAAGATGAGAACTGAGGAAGACTTCAGTGGCAGTGGCGTGTAGGAGGCTCTGTGGGACTAGAATGAGAGGGAAGCCAGTTAACTAAGTGATTATAATAAGTGACCTTTGAAATCAGGAAGACCCGAGCTGTTTTGGTGGAAGCGGGGATGGAAAGAAGGGACGGCTGCCCTGGCAGTGCAGCGGGAGTCAGGAGAACTTGGCCGAAGTCAGGATGCTTCCCAGGTTTGCTTCTGTACTGAGGCTGAGAATAACAGGCCAGGTGGAATTCTTGGGATCCAGCTGAAACCACAAGCAGCTCCTGTTCTTGCACAGCTACTGTGTGTCAGGCACACACCCAGGCCCGGGGCGTCTACAGCAGCTTAACGAGGACACTGAGTCACGCAGAGGCCAAGGATGGTGTCCAAAACCATCCTTTTAGTTATGTGTCAGAGTCAGAATCTAAGTCCAGGCTGGCTTGATTTCAAAATCCACGCTCTTAACCGTGCCTCTAAGTGCAAAACTCCAGTCACCATGCTTGCATTTACTGACGACTGACCGTGTGCTGCATGCTTTATAAGGTTTAGAGTCTGGCGGCTAACGGTTACACTTTGACTGTTTCCAACATTGAGGGTGATAAAGGATATACCTTAAACTGCTACTAGATAGCAGACAGAAGCACTGATGTTTCAAGTACTGTGCAATCCCCGCAGGACGCCACAATGGGCAGACGGCGGCCTCCTGGCTTTTGAACCAGATCTAAGCCATCAGACATTTCACAGTGGTCTGCCTTCAGAAAGAAATGACTCGGCCAAGCAGATTCAGTCGAATGACTCAGGCCTGTGCAGTTTGCCCAGACAGGAGGGGCAGGGAGAAAGACACCCTGGCTTCAGCTCTCCCGCCCTGGGGAGGCTCCTCTCAGGCGGCTTGAGGGCAGCTTTTCTCTGTAGCCCGGCCCTGCAAGGAGTAAACAGACCAGGGTGGCTTGTCCTGCTTTGGAAGCACATTCAGGACCTCTGTGAGTGGGTTTGGCCCCAGGGATTATCTTGTTTCATTTGAAAATGTTTACTTATGTGGCTGTGTCAGGCCTCAGTTGTGGCATGTGGGCTCTTCATTGTGGTGTGTGTGTTTCTCTCTAATTGTGGGCTCAGTAGTTGTGGTGCACAAGCTCAGTAGTTGCCATACTCAGGCTCAGTGGTTGGGTGCTTGGGCTCAGTAGTTGTGATGCTTGGGCTCAGTAGTTGCAGTGCTCAGGCTCAGTAGTTGCGGTGCTCAGGCTCAGCAGTTGCGGTGCTCGGGCTCAGCAGTTGTGGTGCTTGGGCTCAGTGGTTGGGTGCTTGGGCTCAGTAGTTGTGGTGCTTGAGCTCAGTAGTTGTGGTGCTCGGGCTCAGTAGTTGTGGTGCTCAGGCTCAGTAGTTGCAGTGCATGGGCTTAGTTGCCCCTTGATGTGTGGGCTCTTAGTTCCTTGACCAGGGACTGAACCCACATCACCTGCATTGTAAGGAAGTTTATTAACCCCTGGACCATCAGGGAAGTCCCCCCAAGCGTTGTTTTAGAGCCTACCAGCCAGGGTGATGAGAGGGAGAGGAAATGTCTGTATCAGAATTTTGTACTGATACCCAGCATGCTAGTGCCCTACTTCCTTCTAGAACTCAGGACTGGCTGCTTCTGTCAGGATCAGACAGCTGCTCCTCCTTCTTGGGAAGGGAGGATTTATTCCTGAGAACAGTTGAAAGAGTTGATTCCTCCACCACCCCTTACCACCATGTTGCTAGGACTTTTCTTTCCAGAAAGTTGAGAGAAGAATAAGCATTTTTCTAATGTATACATATAGTGTCTGTTCTTTCAACAAGCCAGTCAGGAAGATATTTTTGATTATCCCCATTGACTTCATGGAGACTTCAAAGTTCAAAGAATTTAAGTGATTTGCCTGAGATGCAGAGAAAGCAGTTTTAGAGCTGGAATCGCAGCCTGGGTCTGGATGGTGTCCAGGCTCACACCCTTAGCCCCCTGCATGTTTCCCTTCCAGTAACGGCTGCTGGACATGGAGCCAGGTACCGTGCTGGGCACTTGGCTGTATCAGCTCTGAACTTCACCACCACCCTGGAAAGCACTATTATTCCCATTTTACAGATGATGAAACACATTCATTGAGTATAAGTGACTCAAAGGCAGGCACTAATGAAACCTATAGGAAGGGCTTGAAAGAAAGTCTTTTATCCCAGGCCTTTGAATTTTCCACTTTTTAATGTTTGGATTGTCCCTCGTTGTTGTTTAGTTGCTGGGTCGTGTCTGACTCTTGGCGACCCCATGGACTACAGCACGCCAGGCTTCCCTGTCTTTCACTATCTCCTTCATTGTCATAATGTTTTAGGCATATTTGCAATATGTGTTATTATTTTTATAAGTATTAATACAAGTGTGTGTAGTTATTTATATATTCTACTTTAAAAAGTATATTTGTTGTATGACTGCACCAAGTCTTAGTTGCAGCACACAGGATCTTTAGTTGCAGTATACAAACTGTTAGTTTCAGCACGTGAGATCCAGTTCCCTGTCCAAGCATCAAACCCTGGCCCCTTACATTGGGAATGCAGAGTCTAAGCTACTGGACTACCAGGGAAGTCCCTATTTATTCCACTTTTAAATGATATTAATTTTTATTATTTTTTAATTGTTTTATTTGCTGACAAAGGTCCATCTAGTCAAAGCTATGGTTTTACAAGTCGTCATGCAAAGAACTGACTCATTTGAAAAGACCCCGATACTGGAAAATACTGAAGGCAGGAGGAGTAGAGGACGGCAGAGGATGAGATGGTTGGATGGCATCACTGACTCGATGGACATGAGTTTGAGCAAGCTCCAGGAGATGGTGATGGAGGCCTGGAGTGTTGCAGTCCATGGGGTCACAGAGTCGGACATGACTGAGTGACTGAACTGAACTGAACCTTTATTATGTGATTTTCTTAGTGGTTATTGAGCAAAATATAGGTTACTTCTTATTTTGCACACACTATTTAGAACAGATTACAGCCTTCTGCTTTAATTTTTTAAGCAGATTCATGATATTGGTTGGAGCCTTAGGAATGAATGGTATTGGTATGTCCCCCTGAATCTGAATAGAATGTATTCAAATGAATCCACACAACTGCCCCTTTCTGGGCAGGTAACAGGTAAAACTGTGTGGTACCAAAGAGACATCGTTTATAAATTAAAACCTGTAAGGCAGGCTACTTCCTTATAGCTACTTTCTTACAGGTTGGTGCTTCAGCAATGTATCAGCGAGGGTGGAGCCAAATAACTAAACTAATCTTTGGAAATAAACGAAACGCTTTGGTTACCTGTTACTCAGTTTTAAGACCCAGTCCATCCATTGTCCAAACGATGAAGCCCCAGTAAATGGACGTATTGAGGAAAGTTCTATCAGAGGCTCCTTAGCTTTGCATTTTTATAGCACCATAGCCCTGTTCTAACCATAACTTTTCGATTCTCAAGACATTTCCTTTGAGCAAGTGGGAATTACCATTTATGGAAGCATAAGTTAACTGAAAATTAAATTAACTTTATATGAGGTAAAGTAACTTGTGCAAGATAGCGTAGAATAAGCATAAGAAATCAGAGGTTTCTTGACATAGAGGGATAAAAATTTCTCCCTGGTATATTTTATTTTACATGGTATGTATGCTAAAAATGTCTTTATTAACCTCAAGAAAATACTTATTACATAAGGTTAAAAAAAAATCCCCTTATCACGTGGTTAGGGGCTTCCCAGGTGGCACAGGTGGTAAAGAATCTTTCTGTCTGCAATTCAGGAGACATAAAGACCAGACTCAGTCCCTGGGTAGAAGACCCCCTGGAGGTGAATAAGCATAAGAAATCAGAGGTTTCTTGACATAGAGGGATAAAAATTTCTCCCTGGTATATTTTATTTTACATGGTATGTATGCTAAAAATGTCTTTATTAACCTCAAGAAAATACTTATTACATAAGGTTAAAAAAAAATCCCCTTATCACGTGGTTAGGGGCTTCCCAGGTGGCACAGGTGGTAAAGAATCTTTCTGTCTGCAATTCAGGAGACATAAAGACCAGACTCAGTCCCTGGGTCAGAAGACCCCCTGGAGGAGGAAATGGCAACCCACTCCAGTATTTTTGCCTGGAGAATCCCATGGGCAGAGGAGCCTGGCGGGCTACAGCCCACGGGATCGAAAAGAGTCAGACACAACTTAGCCCACATGCACAGAATCATGTGCTATATTCCCAAGGGAAAATGCCAGAAAATGTGTCTCTTGTCATTTCAGAAATTTTCTAGAAGACAATTCATTGATTGAAGCTATCATCTTTGTAAAACTGTGACTATAGAGAGGAACACTTTTGCCTTTCCCCCAAAAAAATTCTTAATAGAAATGAAGACATTTTATGTCAATTTCTTACATATCCATTTTCAGTTTGCTCTGTGGCAAAAACCAAGGTGACATGCAAGGTCAGTGACGGTCAAGACAAGCTGGAGTTCACAATCAGAAGCACTTAGACTCCAAAGGAAGAGCTGGTGGCTCTAGAAGCGTTCATGGGGTGAAATTGAATAAAGGATGATGAATGTGAATGCCCGCAAGCCTCGGCTTTCACAGTTTTCCCTTCGAAAGGCAGGACTCCTTTCCTTTCTGCCATGGCTGAGAATCTTTATCTCTTACTAAGGACAGAGAATTTGGCAATTGTAAAACTAGACTGAAGCCCGTAGGGTAGATCAACGACCCCATCCTGAAGTTTAAATCTGGAGCCTTCTGCTCGTTAAGGACAGCTTTTCTGACAGAAGAGAGACTCATAAACTTGTACAGGTTTTAGGAGAGTTTTCCTAGTAACTCAGCTGGTAAAGAATCCACCTGCAATGCAGGAGACCCTGGTTTGATTCCTGGGTCAGGAAGGTCCGTATTCTTGGGCTTCCCTGGTGGCTCAGCTGGTAATAAATCGGCCTGCAATGTGGGTTAATCCCTGGGTTGGGAACATCCTCTGGAGAAGGGAAAGGCTGCCCACTCCAGTATTCTGGCCTAGAGAATTCCATGGATGGGGTGTCGAAGAGTCAGACATGACTGAGTGACTTTCACTTTAGGAGCAGGCGGGATCAAGCACTCACTGGCCTGTGGTCTGCTGCTGGGACCACTGCTACTGAGTGACTTGGGGAACTTGCCTGAACTGTTTGCTCTTCGTTTTCCTCACGTGTGTAAAGGTAAACTTAGACCAGCAATTTTGAAGGCCTCTTAATCCCAACAGATCTATTAGTCTAATGGTAAGCCCCTGAGTAGCAGGATCATCTAAGCAATTATGAGTGAAGATAACTTTAATATAAAACAATACAAAGAAATCTGAATGTATGAGACAGAGGAAGGAATCGCGGAATGAGAGGAGTTGTGTATTTAGCCAAGGTTAAGTTAAGGCGGACTTGACTTATCATCCTAAATGGCACAACTAGAAAACCAGACAAAATACATGAAACAACTGTTTTTAAGGCATTAGAGAAAAACAGAGTGAGAGAGAGGAAAACAAAGACATTAGAGATCAGGCAATAAGACATTTTCTAAAAAGGAAAAAAAAGAAATCAGGCCAAAGACAGTGTTGAGACAGAGGCGTTTGTGCCAAGTCACTTCCAACTCCTTGAGACCCCACGGACTGCAGCCCGCCAGGCTCCTCCGTCCATGGGATGCTCCAGGCAAGAATACTGGAGTGGGTTGCCTGGCCCGCCTCCAGGGGATCTCCCTGACCCAGGGATCGAACCCTGCTTTGGCAGGTGTGTTCTTTACCACTAGCACCATCTGGGAAGCCTGCTAAGGAGACAGATATAATTGCCTCCGCTGACTGCTTTGATATAGTCTCCAGGACACGATGCTGGAAGGGACCCGGGCAGAGGCTGGCTGTCTCCCTAAGTTTGGTAGATGGACTTGGGAGTATGGGATGGCCGGTGTGGTTGGAGTTTACAGGACAAAACACAGGAGAGGAGAGAGCTGCAGAGAGAGAGAGAGGCAGGCAGACAGAAAGAGAGGAGAGACGAAGGGAGAGAGCCAAGTCTAGAGAAACGCAGAAGGTCCTTGCTGAGTCTTCGGCTAAATGCTGATTAGTTCGTGCATGTGAGGAAGCTAGGTGAGGCTGGAGAAAGCAAGACTGGGTAAGAATAAAGGGGACAATCCTGAGAGATCACACAGGGCTTGGGATAGTTCCTGTCCCTCGAAACCAGAGTAGGAAACCTCATGATTCTTGGGACGTTGTTGACGTTGAGTCAGCGGCAGGACAAAATGATGGGAACGCAAATGTCTACGTAGCTGTTTCAGATCTAACAACCCCAAACTAGAAGCAACTCGCGTGTTCATCAGTAGATGAACTGTAAACAAATTGTGGTTTATACATATAATAGAAAACGGCTTAGCCGTAACAGGAAATGTGCTATTGATAGATGCTCCAATATGGATGCGTCTCAAAATAACGAAACTGTTATTCTATTTTTTTTTCTCTTTTGCGTCCCACTTTAGTGTCAGGCAGAGTGCTGGTAAGTTCTAGGATAAATATTGTGCTGAGAAAATGGGAAAGATTTTGTAGGGGAGACATCACTTCAGGGGACAAGAGAGGCAACTCACTTAGCCAGATAAAAGGGGGAGGCGGACTGGCCGCCAGGTCGGGGCAGGAATCAGGGGCGAGATGAGGGGATGTGGGGCAGCAGTGAAGCCTCCAGTTGGCGGACCTCGAGGTCCTTCCCTTACCCTCCTCTCTTCCCACCCCCAGAGGCAGCCACATTGCTTCTGGAGCTCAGGTGAAGGTCTCGGGGCCGGATTTGGGGAGAAATATTCAGTTACTGTTATCAGTGGGTGCGTCTTCGTTTTTAGGAATGCACAGTTTTGAGTTTGCAGAGCTTTCTGAACAGTTTATAAGATGAGACAGAAGGACGAGGGCTAAGGTTTTGGAAAGGTTTCTAAGTGGGAATTCCCTGTGTGATCCAGAGGTTAGGACTCTGGGCTTCCACAGCAGAGGGTGAAGGTTTGATCTCCAAGAGAAGCCAGGACCGTGAATGAATTCGAGGAGGAGAATTTTTTTTTTTTCAATTAAAAATTTTTTTTATTGAGGTAGAGTTAATCTACCATGTTGTGTTGCTTTCAGGTATATAGAAAAATGATTCAGCTATTATATAGATAGGTAGATATGGATATAGGTGGATAGCAGATAGATATATATTCTTTTCTATTATAGGTTATTAAGATATTGAATATAGTTCCCTGTGCTATACAGTGGGTCCTTGTTAGTTATCTGTTTTATATATGATGGTATGTGGATGTTAATCCCAAACTCCTAATTTATTCCTCTTCCCACAGAGGAGAAAGTTTTGATTTGTGTCTTGTAAATAAAACTCCAGCCTTAGAAAATGGATCAGAGGGCATCCCAGCCTGGTGGAAAATCAGTGTGGTCAAGACGAGGAGAGAGGAAGAAATAGGACTCTATTTCTGGCATAGGATGAAAGCTCTGTGTGGCACAGGAAAGAATAAATGCGTCTGCTCAGTCTCTCTAGTTAATACCATACGCTGCTTAATGAAATAGAAGATCGCCATGCTTCTCATTCGTGGAGCTCAAATTAGGATATAATAAAAGACATTTGTATCCGTCAGAATTCAGTTGCAAAAAAATGGAGTGTTCCAGATATAGTAAGCAGAAGGGGAGTAACGTACTTTCCAAGCTGTTGGGAAGGCTGGAGAAGAGATTCCAGTAGTTTGCTAGTTTCGGAGGCAAATGGAGGCCTCAGAGCTTAAGAGCTTTTGCAGTTTATGATGCAAAAGGAACTCTAGACTCTTTGGATGCCTCAGTTTGCCTTGGATTACCACATAGTAGGCAACCTGGGAATGTTGAAGAAAAAAAGTCAATGAACATATGTGAAGGTCACTATTCCGTAAAAGTACAATGTGCTCGTTAATAGAAATTTCATTCTTGAGTCTCCCACGGGCCTTGCACAATAACTCACACATTCGTAGGCTACTCATTAATATTTACTGAATGAATCTCATAAGAAAGTAAATAAATCAGAGAATTCCTGTTATGGTGATTTCAAAAAATACTATAGATCTTCAGCACTCCTCTCAAAGGATGGCATGTATGCAGCTTTGCAGTTCTGTGAAATGCGACCCATGCTAGATGCTGCTGATATAATAGTGCTTCGTGACAGCTTCGTGACAAAGGTGGGACTCCTTATTTTTACAATCCCAAAGTGATGTCAAGGAAAATGACTTTTAAGTCACTGAAGGTTGATGTCTGCTGGTTGAAGAAATGTGCCTGAACACATTTGATCTTTTTTCAGGTTGGGTAGCTGCCTCAACACATAGGCAGAAATGGAGGAAAACACTTGGCTAATAACATCCTAACTCCCCTTAATGTTTTTGTTTACTCCAGCCTTGCATGACCGGCAGCAGGGTAATTGTGTTAAGTTTGGGTAAAATAGTTCTCATCACACAGACCCCCAGCAGGGCACAGGAAGTTAGTTTAAACTAAACTGTATCTACTTCGAAATAGAAATACTGGCACTACAATAAAAAGACAGAACATCTTTTTCACTTTAGGGACATTAAAAAGCCAAATGGACTTGGCTGGCGGAGCAGTTAATACAAGGTGGATATCACAAACTGCAAATCCCTTACTGTTAAGGAATTTTGAGCATCCTCTTTACCATTAGCTGAAGAGGGCTCCTTTAGAAGCAGATACATCTATGTTATCTATCTGCATTGGAGATATTATTTTAGAGATACACACACACGAGAGAGAGAGATATAGAGATATGGGGCTTCCCTGGTGGCTCAGAGGTGAAGAACCCACCTGCCAGTGCAAGAGACACATGCTCCAACCCTGATCTGATCTGAGAAGACCCTCTGGAGAAGGACATGGCGACCCACTCCAGTGTTCTTGCCTGGAGAACCTCATGGACGGAGGAGCCTGGCAGGCTACAGTCTGTGGGTTGAAAAGAGTCGGACACGACTGAGTGACTAAACAGCAACAACATATATCTACCATCTATCTATATATCTAAATATATCTAACATCTATCTATCTATCTAAATATAGATAGATATAGAAAGATAGATATCTTCATACATACCTATGTCTCCAACATATCAGAAAAACAAATATCAGCTTTTAAATATTTATTTTTAAGTGATTGTTTTGTAAGATCAGGAAAAATATTCTAAGTCCATTTGGAGGAGCATAATCTCTAAGTAACCTAGACTGGTACAGTCTAGTGGTACCATACAGTCACTGAACTTAGGAGTCAAGAAATCTGAACCAAATAATGTACTCTGGCTTTTCCTCATTTCCGAGTGATTTCATCTCCTGTTCTAAAAATAGGCCGAACTGGAGATGGCTTCACATTTTTCCACCTCCCACATATGTCCCAATCTTCTCCATCGTCGATTTAAAAAAAAATCTACTTGCAAATGAATCATTAATTCTATAAGGAGTTTTCTTCTGTTTTCCTGCACAGGTGACATTTGTTTCACAAGAATCAGAGTCACTTAGTATTTTGGGCTTGGCTTTTCTTATAATAACAGTGTGCTTTTTGCTTGTTTGTTCCAGTTTGTTTTGCTTTTTCAAATGAACCCAGTATCATCTTTGCTTTGGTTTTCCACCTAACCAGGTGGAACAATTAAATATCCCTAAAGATACAGATTTTGATACCTTGTTCTGATTAGCTTCTAAGAAGACTCTGAACATAACTTTTCTACGACTCTTTTAGAGTTTGTTTTTTTAAATAAATTGGGATCAGAGATGGTGTCTGCTGCACTGACTTTCTAATACAGGAATTTCTAAACACTCTGTCCCTCTTTTCACTCCAACCAGGAATGCGTGAGGGAAACTGACCGGTGTGCCAGCTTTCCCAGGCAACTTTGGGGCTTCTGTGTCACCCCTGTCTTTCATGAAGGAAGGGGGCTATTATCTGCGTGCTATTTTCATTAGGAATACAGTGGGAACATCTTCATTAGAGACGGAGAGTGCGCTTGATGTGCTCTGTTGTGATAATGAGGGGAAGGGTGTGAAGGGGAAGATAAGAGGAGCAAGCATTTAACTGGAGGCATTCCACCTGGCTCTGCTTCATTTTATTTAATTGGATGAGGAACATTTTCTGCCTGTGAAAACAGCCAAATGTCCCAGATTGGGAGTCGAGAAGCCAGGCTTTGAGGACATCGTCAAGAGCGGTGTTTCGTGTCCCTCTTTCTCCTCGCTATGGGTGTCTCAGACTTTTCAGCTTTGAAACAAGCAAGTGGACCCTACATCGGTCATTCAGAAATGCCCGAAAGGTGCCGTTTAGAGGGAAAATCCCATCTTGAACAGAGTCACAATAAATTCTATTCTCAAGCCTTTGGCGGTTACTTTTCTGTATTTCTCTTCCACTTTAAACACCCCTAGACTTTTTGTCTGTATTATTTATATATCTCTCCCCTTTGTAAGGGGCTTTTCAGTGCTCAGTGGTAAAGAATCCACCTGCCAAAGCAAGAGACACGGGTTTGACCCTGGGTAGACAGGATCCCCCGGAGAAGGAAATGGCAACTCACTTATGCACTCTTGCTTGGGAAATCCCATGGGCAGGAGCCTGGTGCGCTACACTCCGTGGGGTTGTAGAGAGTCAGACATGACTGAGTGACTGAGTCTGCAAGCATGCATACCCCTTTATAAAGACTTGGCTCTCCTGTGTCCTATCCCTTCCGATCTGTGCTGAATAATGTTACGAATTAGCAAGGCTGTCAGACTTAGGGAATAAAAGTAACAGAATGTCCAGTTAATTTTCATACCAGTTATACAACAAATAAAAAATTATTGTCCAATGCAATAATAATTGTTGCATATCCATGATTCAAATTTAACCAAAGCATGTCCTATATTTATCTGCTGTCGCTGCTTAGTCACTAAGTCGTGTCTAAATTCTTTGTGACCCCATGAACTGTAGCCCACCAGATTCCCCTGTCCAAGGGATTTCCCAGGCAAGAAAACTTGGGTTGCCGTTTCCTTCTCCAGGGGATCTTTCTGACCCAGGATTGAACCTACATCTCCTGCTTGGCAGGTGGTTTCTTTACCACTAAGCCACCTGGGAAAGCCCACATTTTATCTGACAATCCTATAAATTAGTGGTTTGCAAATGCAGTTTTCAAGCATGTCTAAAGTTCAGCAGAAATGACTTTGAGAGGTGGGCTGGAGACTGAGGGTGAGAGGTGCCACTGCAATGGTAAGAGGGAGGTGGAGGCTCGGAGCACTCTCTCCTCCTCTGATGAAGAAGCTCTACCGTGATCTGATTGGTGTCTTGGCATCGTTTGATTTGATTTGATATAAGGGTTCTGTTGGTGAGAAACATGAAGTTTGAAAACTTTCCGCTGTTCTCTTTGTCTTCTGTCTGCCTCTCCAGGTCCACTTTCCATCTTTGTCCTTCCTGTTCTGGTTCCCTGGAGACTGATATACATTCATGGGATCTCTTGCTGTCTGACTTCTAAAGAACTGGGGAGAGATTTGAGGGCAGGAGAGTGAGACAGGGGTATCAGTCCCCTGCCTCTTTCTCTGCAAAACAATTCAAGGATTCTAAAATTTTGTGTCTGAAAGAAATTCTCTTAGCTAGCTTGTGAAAAAGAACCCAGTTAACTGTGGGTTATCCCAACTATAGCTTATGCAAACAAATTTTAATTTTTGCTCACATTTTAAGACTCTGAAGGCAAGTAGTTATTGGTAGCATTTCAGTGGCTCTGTGATATCAAGCTGGAATCTCTGAGATCTCCTTGATATATCCCTCATGACTACAAAATGGCTGCCAAAGTTCCAAACATCAAGTGTATGCTCAGAACAGAAAGAAAAGAGGAAGGGAGGAAAGCTTTAATGTCCAACACTTTGTTAGGAAAATGAAAAATTTCCTCAAGCTCTCATAGATTTTACTGTTTCATTGACTTTATGTTTTATGACACCCCTGGTTGTCAGGAATGCTGCAAATGTAAATATTTAGCTTTTCCAGACTCTGAAGAGTGCAGGGGACAATGACGTTGAGAATGGTGTTGGCTTAATCAACTAACAGCATCCAAGGGGATTTGCTTTTGACTAGAATTTACAGACACTCTAATTTGTAAAGAAATATTTAAGGTGAGGGTATTTCCTTGTCATGGTCCCTAATTTATACATAGGTGATTATGTCTATTATTTAACTGTGGTCAGAGTTTTAAAGGCAGAGTAATCTCAGTGGATTAAGGCTCTATCAAATAATATTGCAAATCCGTCCATACTCCCTTCACACTTCCGTTTCTTCTGTTTCAAATATGTAAAAGTATATATGTACGTATGCAGGCAAAACAGTGAAAGAACACAAAACTGTAGAAAAAAGCACAAGTCTGGAAAATAAGTGATTTGCTTTTTCATTCTTTTTTGCCACCGACAGCTGTGTTGATATCATTTCACCTTTTGGAATCTCTTTTCCTTCTCTGTAAAAGGAAGGTTTCGCTGACTAGATGCTCATTTTGTTCAACAAATAGTATTGAGCATCTACCCTCAAGCCTACCCTCTTCCAGGTTTCAGGAATTCATAGGGTGTGTTGATTCAGACAAGGTTCTTGTCTTCATGAAGCTTATCTACATCCTGCTGGTCAGAGACCAGCAACAAGAAAATAAAAAATCGGTATGTGTGTGCTCAGTTGTACAGTCCGTTCCGACTCTGCAACCCCACAGCCAGACTCCTCTGTCCATGGGATTTGCCAGGCAAGAATGCTGGAGCGGGTGTCATTTCCTCCCCAGGGGGTCTTCCCGCCCCAGGAATTGAACCCCTGTCTCTTGTGCCTCCTGCCTTGGTAGGAGGATTCTTTCCACTGTGTCACCTGGGAAGCCCCCCAAATCAGTAAAAGACATCAAACAGTCATAAGCAAAATAGAGGGATGTGAGAGTAAGGGCATAGACACCCCTTCAGAGAGTGGGGGCCAGAAATCCTGTCTGAGGAGGCGGTGTTCAGCCCGAGTTCTGACCGTAAGAAGCCAGTCCCTTAACGGTAGGAGAGCACAGCTCCAGGGAGAGGGAGCTATATGTGCAGAGACCCTAAGGGCTGTCAAGTCTGACTTGTTTAAGAAACAAAAAGAAAGCAAGGGAGAGAATTAATTTAACCGCCGTTCTCCTTCCCATGGCTGTAGTGCCCATTTTCTGGAAATGCACACGCTCTTGAACCTTGTTTTCGTGATGCTATTACAGTCTTTGGTAAGCCAATACTCCTGGCTTCCGGGGTGGCAATAGCGGGTAGGTTCCTTACCTGCCAATGCAGGAGACACAAGAGACCTGGGTTCAATCTCTGGGTTGGAACAATCCCCTGGAGGAGGGCATGGCAACCCACTCCAGCATTCTTGTCTAGAGAATGCCACGGACAGAGGAGCCTGGCGGGCTACCGTCCTTGAGGTCGCAAAGAGTCGGACACGACTGAGCGACTGATGCTAACTAACACTACAGTATCAGTTACATACTGTCCTGGGATACTTGGGAATCTCTTTTCTTCTCAGACTTAATGTTCCTGAGGTAAAACTGAGTATGAAGCTGGCGAATGCTCCCCTGGTTGATCTCTGGTGGGGGTGCTGCGACTGACGGAATCGGTGGGGACGGCGTGGCTGCTGCCCTCCTTTCCACACCCACAGGCTCGGTGATTAGGCTGCCGGTCTCTGCACTGCAGAGAAGATGCGTCCCACGCGTTCACTGTCTTCGTAGCGCCTGCTGACCTACTCTGCACTGGGTCGCGGTGCTTCCTGAGCTTCACGTCTCACCCTCTTCATACCCTGAGACGTGACTATCTAGAGCGGCGATCCCCTGCCCCTGGGATCTAATGCCTGATGATCTGAGTTGGAGCTGATATAACAACAGAAACAAGGCGCACAGTGAATGGAATATGCTTCAGTTCAGTTCAGTTCAGTCGCTCAGTCGTGTCCGACTCTTTGCGACCCCATGAATCGCAGCACGCCAGGCCTCCCTGTCCATCACCAACTCCCGGAGTTCACTCAGACTCACGTTCATCGAGTCGGTGATGCCATCCAGCCATCTCATCCTCAGTCGTCCCCTTCTCCTCCTGCCCCGAATCCCCCCCAGCATCAGAGTCTTTTCCAGTGAGTCAACTCTTCACATCATGTGCTCTAAGTTTTGGAGCTTCAGCTTCAGCATCAGTCCTTCCAATGAATATTTAGGACTGATTTCCTTTAGAATGGACTGGTTGGATCTCCTTGCAGTCCAAGGGACTCTCAAGAGTCTTCTCCAACACCACAGTTCAAAAGCATCAATTCTTCGGTGCTCAGCCTTCTTCACAGTCCAACTCTCACATCCATACATGACCACAGGAAAAACCATAGCCTTGACTAGATGGACCTTAGTTGGCAAGGTAACGTCTCTGCTTTTGAATGTGCTGTCTAGGTTGGTCATAACTTTTCTTCCAAGGAGTAAGCATCTTTTAATTTCATAGTGCAGTCACCATCTTCAGTGGTTTTGGAATGTGCTTGAATCACCCCAAACCTCCTCCCCACCCCACGAAACCAGTCCCTGGTACCAAAGAGGCTGGGGTCTGCTGAGTTAGAGTGTTTATTCCATGATGCTCATTTGTAAATTAGCACCCAGCTGTGGACAGTGGACTGGTCCCTGACAGCGTTTGCAGCAGTCTGCAACAAAATAGAAAACTGAGACCTGTTTAGTGATTTTTGACAAAACAAAGTTTATGCTACTTAAAAAAGTATTTTTTTTCCTCTGAGATCATGTCCTTCCTAATTTTTAAAATTCGTATGAGTTTTTCCTGCAATGATAAAATAGAATATTGGGGAGGAAAATAAGCTTTGTGTAACCTCATCTCAGAAGGCGATTTTGGCCCCAATGGGATTTTTCTGGGCCCCGCAATCCAGGGGCCTGGGAACCATGGGGTTGGTCACGGTCCCTGCATTCACATTTGTGGAACTTTGCACTGTCTCCTCTTAGAACCCTGTGACTAGTAATGAGCTCCCCTATGATTTGCGTATTCAGGGGTTGGAATTCATGAGTGTAGCAGGAGAGTTGGTTTAGATGTTCAACTCTGCTACTTGTTGGCAGAAAAGGTATCACCATTGAAAACCATGCATCTCGTGGTGGTTTTAGACACTGGAGATGTGAAGATGAATGAGACTGAGTTCACCATGCAAACAGGGAGACAGGCTCTGTTGCTGTTACTATCCAGAGGCCCAGTCATGTCCATCTCTTTGCAGCTATGGCTGCAGCATGCCAGGCCTCTCTGTCGCTCACCATCTCCTGAAATTTGCCCAAGTTCAGGTACATTACATCGGTGATGCCATCCAGCCATCTTATCCTCTGACACCCTCTTCTCCTAACCTTAATCTTTCCCAGATCAGGGACTTTTCCAATGAGTCGGTTCTTTGCATCAGATGATCAAAAACTGGAGCTTCAGCTTCAGCATCAGTCCCTCCAATGAGTATTCAGAATTGATCTCCCTTAAGATCGACTGGTTTGATCTCCTTGCTGTCCAAGGGACTCTCAGAAGTCTTCTTCAGCACCATAGTTCAAAGGTATCCATACTTTGGTGTTCTGCCTTCTTTACAGTCCAGCTCTCACAACAGTATGTGACCACTGAGAAGATCATAGCCTTGACTATACAGACCTTTGTTGGCAGAGTAATGTCTTTGCTTTTCAACACACTGTCTAGGTTTGTCAAAATTGCTTTCCTGCCAGGAAGCAACTTTCTTCTGATTTCATGGCTGCAGTCACCATCTGTGATGGTGATTTTAGAGGCCAAGAAGAAGCAGTCTGTCACGACTTCCACCTCTTCCCCTTCTATTTGCCATGCAGTAATGGGGCCAGATGCCATGATCTTGTCTTTTTAACACTGAGTTTTAAACCAGTTCTTCCACTCTCCTCCTTCACCCTCATCAAGAGGCTCTTTAGTTCCTCTTCACTTTCTGCCATTAGAGTGTTATCACCCACATATCTGAGGTTGTTGTTATTTCTCCTGCCTCTCTTGATTCCAGCTTGTAACTCATCCAGCTGGGCATTTCTCATGATGTGCTCAGTTTATAGGTTAAACAAACAGGGTGACAGATAAATCACAGTATGCCCTCTGAGTGTCCCTGGAGGAAAGTCTGTCTCATGAGGTTCCTGGGTGACAGCAAGGAAATCCTTCTTCGATATTTTTGAAAATTCACAAAGCTAGGGATGAAGGGGTAGTGGGGTTACTCAAGGGACTGGATTCAGGGAGGAGACAGAGTGTCACCATGTAACACTCCTGTTCTCCAACTGATGGTATCCTAGAACACTCCTGTTTTCCAACTGATGGTACCCTCGTCTCTGGGAAGTCATTTCAGAATCCATAGTAGGCTTCTGAAATTATCTGATTTTGAGGTTAAGTTTAAGTTGACATTGAGAAATATTAGCTTTAGTGCTTATGAGGATTTGTTTTAGTGATTTGAATCAAATCCCAAAAGCACAATCAGAAGGAACTTCAGCAGTGAAGGTATTTTCACATTGTCCCCAGGAAACTGTGTTCTTGCCTTAATTTTCCAAAATGTGTAACTCAGCCATTACATTCCCTTATGTTCATCTTCTGCATGTTGATGTTAGTATGAGTACATGTCTAAGCAAATATTTTGGTTGGTGGCATGAAATTCCCTCCAAGAGCTGATGCCATTCACAGTGAAAGGTAATACAGTCTGCTGTTGGTACAGGCACACCTTAGAGTCTTTGCAGGTTCAGTTACAGACCACCATGATGAAGCAAATATCACAATATAGCAAGTCACACACATTGATTTGGTTTTCTAGTGCATATAAAAGTTACGTTTATGCTATCCTATAGTCTGTTAACTGCAATAGCATTATGGCTAAAGACCAATGTACCTACCTTCAGTAAAAATAGTCTATTTTTAAAAAATGCTAACCATCACCTGCACTTTCAAGTAAGTGCAAGTGGACCCCAGTGGTCCACTGTTTAGACTCTGAGCTTCCACTACAGGGAATGTGATTTTGCTCCATGGACAGGGAACTAAGATCCCACGTACTGCCTGATGCAGCAAAAACCAAAGTGAAGTAAAACAAAGAGACTAAACCAAAAATCGGCGGAGTGGTGATTTTTCTGCTGGGGGAGGGTCTTGCCTCCACTGTTGATGGCTGCTGATTGATCAGGGTGGTGGTTGCAGAGGTTGAGATGAGTATCACAGTTTCTTAAAGACAAAAGTGAAGTTTCCAGCATCAATTGACTATTCCTTTCATGAATGATTTCTCTGTAATGTTAAGGTAATGCTATTTGATAGCATTTTACACCACAGAGGAGCCTGCCATGCTACAGTCCACAGGGTCACAAAGAGTCGG
>SJYC01025374.1:0-29225 GCA_006408675.1 Madoqua kirkii | reverse complement strand
TAAGCATCTTTTAATTTCATAGTGCAGTCACCATCTTCAGTGGTTTTGGAATGTGCTTGAATCACCCCAAACCTCCTCCCCACCCCACGAAACCAGTCCCTGGTACCAAAGAGGCTGGGGTCTGCTGAGTTAGAGTGTTTATTCCATGATGCTCATTTGTAAATTAGCACCCAGCTGTGGACAGTGGACTGGTCCCTGACAGCGTTTGCAGCAGTCTGCAACAAAATAGAAAACTGAGACCTGTTTAGTGATTTTTGACAAAACAAAGTTTATGCTACTTAAAAAAGTATTTTTTTTCCTCTGAGATCATGTCCTTCCTAATTTTTAAAATTCGTATGAGTTTTTCCTGCAATGATAAAATAGAATATTGGGGAGGAAAATAAGCTTTGTGTAACCTCATCTCAGAAGGCGATTTTGGCCCCAATGGGATTTTTCTGGGCCCCGCAATCCAGGGGCCTGGGAACCATGGGGTTGGTCACGGTCCCTGCATTCACATTTGTGGAACTTTGCACTGTCTCCTCTTAGAACCCTGTGACTAGTAATGAGCTCCCCTATGATTTGCGTATTCAGGGGTTGGAATTCATGAGTGTAGCAGGAGAGTTGGTTTAGATGTTCAACTCTGCTACTTGTTGGCAGAAAAGGTATCACCATTGAAAACCATGCATCTCGTGGTGGTTTTAGACACTGGAGATGTGAAGATGAATGAGACTGAGTTCACCATGCAAACAGGGAGACAGGCTCTGTTGCTGTTACTATCCAGAGGCCCAGTCATGTCCATCTCTTTGCAGCTATGGCTGCAGCATGCCAGGCCTCTCTGTCGCTCACCATCTCCTGAAATTTGCCCAAGTTCAGGTACATTACATCGGTGATGCCATCCAGCCATCTTATCCTCTGACACCCTCTTCTCCTAACCTTAATCTTTCCCAGATCAGGGACTTTTCCAATGAGTCGGTTCTTTGCATCAGATGATCAAAAACTGGAGCTTCAGCTTCAGCATCAGTCCCTTCCAATGAGTATTCAGAATTGATCTCCCTTAAGATCGACTGGTTTGATCTCCTTGCTGTCCAAGGGACTCTCAGAAGTCTTCTCCAGCACCATAGTTCAAAGGTATCCATACTTTGGTGTTCTGCCTTCTTTACAGTCCAGCTCTCACAACAGTATGTGACCACTGAGAAGATCATAGCCTTGACTATACAGACCTTTGTTGGCAGAGTAATGTCTTTGCTTTTCAACACACTGTCTAGGTTTGTCAAAATTGCTTTCCTGCCAGGAAGCAACTTTCTTCTGATTTCATGGCTGCAGTCACCATCTGTGATGGTGATTTTAGAGGCCAAGAAGAAGCAGTCTGTCACGACTTCCACCTCTTCCCCTTCTATTTGCCATGCAGTAATGGGGCCAGATGCCATGATCTTGTCTTTTTAACACTGAGTTTTAAACCAGTTCTTCCACTCTCCTCCTTCACCCTCATCAAGAGGCTCTTTAGTTCCTCTTCACTTTCTGCCATTAGAGTGTTATCACCCACATATCTGAGGTTGTTGTTATTTCTCCTGCCTCTCTTGATTCCAGCTTGTAACTCATCCAGCTGGGCATTTCTCATGATGTGCTCAGTTTATAGGTTAAACAAACAGGGTGACAGATAAATCACAGTATGCCCTCTGAGTGTCCCTGGAGGAAAGTCTGTCTCATGAGGTTCCTGGGTGACAGCAAGGAAATCCTTCTTCGATATTTTTGAAAATTCACAAAGCTAGGGATGAAGGGGTAGTGGGGTTACTCAAGGGACTGGATTCAGGGAGGAGACAGAGTGTCACCATGTAACACTCCTGTTCTCCAACTGATGGTATCCTAGAACACTCCTGTTTTCCAACTGATGGTACCCTCGTCTCTGGGAAGTCATTTCAGAATCCATAGTAGGCTTCTGAAATTATCTGATTTTGAGGTTAAGTTTAAGTTGACATTGAGAAATATTAGCTTTAGTGCTTATGAGGATTTGTTTTAGTGATTTGAATCAAATCCCAAAAGCACAATCAGAAGGAACTTCAGCAGTGAAGGTATTTTCACATTGTCCCCAGGAAACTGTGTTCTTGCCTTAATTTTCCAAAATGTGTAACTCAGCCATTACATTCCCTTATGTTCATCTTCTGCATGTTGATGTTAGTATGAGTACATGTCTAAGCAAATATTTTGGTTGGTGGCATGAAATTCCCTCCAAGAGCTGATGCCATTCACAGTGAAAGGTAATACAGTCTGCTGTTGGTACAGGCACACCTTAGAGTCTTTGCAGGTTCAGTTACAGACCACCATGATGAAGCAAATATCACAATATAGCAAGTCACACACATTGATTTGGTTTTCTAGTGCATATAAAAGTTACGTTTATGCTATCCTATAGTCTGTTAACTGCAATAGCATTATGGCTAAAGACCAATGTACCTACCTTCAGTAAAAATAGTCTATTTTTAAAAAATGCTAACCATCACCTGACTTTCAAGTAAGTGCAAGTGGACCCCAGTGGTCCACTGTTTAGACTCTGAGCTTCCACTACAGGGAATGTGATTTTGCTCCATGGACAGGGAACTAAGATCCCACGTACTGCCTGATGCAGCAAAAACCAAAGTGAAGTAAAACAAAGAGACTAAACCAAAAATCGGCGGAGTGGTGATTTTTCTGCTGGGGGAGGGTCTTGCCTCCACTGTTGATGGCTGCTGATTGATCAGGGTGGTGGTTGCAGAGGTTGAGATGAGTATCACAGTTTCTTAAAGACAAAAGTGAAGTTTCCAGCATCAATTGACTATTCCTTTCATGAATGATTTCTCTGTAATGTTAAGGTAATGCTATTTGATAGCATTTTACACCACAGAGGAGCCTGCCATGCTACAGTCCACAGGGTCACAAAGAGTCGGACACGACTGAGCGGCTAACACTTTTGCACTTCCACTCACTACCCACAGTAGAACTTCTTTCAAAATTGGAGGCAGTCCTCTCAAACCCTGCCGCTGCGTTATTGACTAAGTTTGTATAACAGTATTCTAAATCTCTTCTTGTCTTTCCAGCAGTACTCCAACATCTTCACCAGGAGTCAGTTCAACCTCAAGAAACCACTTTGCTCATCTGTAAGAAGCAGCTCATCATCCTTTAAAGTTTTATTGTGAAATTATAGTAACTCGGTCACATCTTCAGGCTCCACTTCTATTTCTTGTGCTATTTCCACCACATCTACAGTGACTGTCTTCCCTCAAGTCCTGGACCCCTCAAAGTCAACCATGAGAGTTGAAATCAACTTCTTCCCAACGCCTGCTGGTGTTGATATTTTGACTTCTTCCCGTGAATCACAGATGTTGTTAATGGCATCTGGAATGGTGAATCCTTTCCAGAAGGTTTCCAGTTTACTTTGCCCAGATCCATTAGAGAGCTATTATCTACAGCAGCTATAGCCTTACAGAAGATTTTCTTAAATGTAAGACTGGGAAGTTGAAGTTACTTCTTGATCCATAGGCTGCAGAATAATGTTGCCTTAATTTCATTGTATGTCTCCATCAGAGCTCTTGGGTAATCAGGTGCATTGTCGGTGAGCAGTAATATTTTGAAAGGAATTTTTTTTTCTGAATGGTATTTTAAGCCCTCAACAGTGGGCTTAAAATATCCTGTAAACTATGTTGCGAACAGACGGACTGTAATCCAGAGTATGTTGTTCCATCTATAGAGCACAGGCAGGGTAGATATAGCATAATTCTTGAGGACTCTAAGATTTTCAGGAGAGTAAATGAACATTGGCTTCAGCTTAGCGTCACCAGCAGCATTAGCCCCTAACAGAAGAGTCAGCCTGCCCTTTCCAGATCTGAAGTCAGACATTGACTTCTCTCTAGCTATGAAAATTCTAAGTGGCATCTTTCTCCAATAGAAGGCTGTTTCATCTACACTGAAAATCTGTCATTTAGTGTAGCGACCTTCATTAATTATCTTTGCTAGATCTTCTGAATGACTTGCTGTGACTTCTGTATCAGCACTTTGCTGCCCAGTGCACCAGGATGTTAAGGCTTCCTTCCTTAAACCTCATGAAGCAGCCTCTGCTAGCTTCACACTTTTGTGCTGCCACTTCCTCACCTCTCTCAGCCATCACAGAATTGAAGAGAGTTAGGATCTTGCTCTGGTTTAGGCCTTGGGAATGCTGGGCTGGTTTGATCTTCTATCCAGACCGCTCAAACTTTCTGCAAATCCGCAATAAAGCTGTTTCATTTTCTTCTCACTGCTGTGTTCACTGGTGTAGCCATTTAATTTACTGCAGGAACTCCTTCTCTTTCATAGCTTGGCTGTTTGATACAAGAGGCCGAGCTGTTCGCCTCTCTTGGCTTTTGGCCTGTCTCCCTCACTGAATGCAATCATTTTTAGCTTTTGATTTAAACACGACTCTTCACTTGAACACTTAAGAGGCCACTGTAGGTTCTTCACTGGCCAGTTTTGATATCGTTGTGTCTCATGGAATGGGAAGCACCAACAAGAGGGAGAGAGATGGGGGAACAGCCGGATGAGGAGCAGTCAAAACACACACAACATTTATGGGCGAAGTTGGCTGTCTTATAAAGGAGTGTGATTCGTGCTACCCTGAAACAATTACAGTAGTAACGTCAACGATCGGTGATCACCATAACAAATAAAATAATCATGAAAAAGTTGGAAATACTTCGAGTGTTACCAAAGTGTGACACGGAGACACAAGCTGAGCCAGCGCTCTTGGGAACGTGCTGGTGACAGAGCTGCGTGGCACTGAGCTGCCAGAAACCATTAAATTGTTAAAAAAAGACAACGCACAAAACACACCCAGTGTCTGCAAAGTCCAAGAAAATGAGATGTGCCCGTATTCCTTCCTGAACACACAAGTGGGTCCGAGTCACAGGCAGAAGGAGCGCTAGGTCGGAGAGCTGAGCGCTGGCTTCCTGTTTGTACCATGACCGGGGGGAGAGTGTGAATGCAGAGAGGACACAGTTCTGATCCTATCCGTAGGCTCCCTCTGAGGATTTCCTGTCTCTGTTCAGCCCTTGACACACCTGAGAACTCGCTGGGAAGGGAGCCTGCTCTGCCTTTCTCGTGGATCTCACCTGTTTCTGGTCACCAGTGATCTTATCCATCACCTGTCTTTTCAGACTCACTTAGCCTCATTATGGGGTCTGAGGAAACGTCTGGACAGGGAAGGAGTCAGGAAGCCGTGTGCTGAGTCTGGCTTTTTATTGCATTTTCAGTTTTAACCCAGGCAGGTCTTTGAACTCTCCAAGCTTCATTTACCCTCGTCATCAGCAGACATAGTGTGACACGTCTTGCATGCTCCCAGGCTTGTTGTAAAGACTGAAATGAGATAATTTGTGGGGCAACATATTTGGAAAGTATACAAAACGTTGCACAACCCTTCATATGTAAATAGAGTGTTTAGTCACACCAGTTCACGATCGCATCCCGTGACGCCGATGTACACAAAGACGCGATGGTGCTTACCATACCTACCCTGCCCCGCTCAGTACAAAATGGTAACAAGTGTGGAGAACGTGTGTGCCACGCTTGCTCTTCATGCAACAAGATGTCCCAGAGTCCTGGGCAGGAAGCTGAGTTCTTTGCATGCCCCGTGTCCCCTTCCGGTTAGGAAATGGGGAAAATGCTTGGTCTAGTGTACCGTTGCTTTGTGTTAACTCCAGGCTTTTTAGTCTGGCCAGCCAAGGAAAGCAGGGAGGTCAGAACTGACAGTGGAGGAGTTAACTTCTGTCTCTCTTTCCTGGGACTTCCATCACCCCATCACTGAAAGGACCAGGTAACCATGCTTTGAATATCCAGGCCTCATACAGCAAAAGGGACGGCTGGTGCGTCCCGTTCTAGCCCACGTGCTCTGTATTACTTCCATCCTCCAAAACGTCCTTGTAATCCTTGTAGGTCCCCAAAGTCTTCACAGTAAAGTCCAAACTCCTGAACTTGACTCCTGGAAGTTCCTTGTGCTCTGACTTCACCACTTTTGTTTTCTCCAGGCTTGGTACCCCTCCACCTGCCACCTAACCTCAACCAGCAGGGCCACTTAGTAAAGTTAAAACAAAGAGCTTGAGTCTCACACAGCAACCCCTTGGGAACTTATCCTTCTACTTTATACCCCTTCTCTGATTCAACTTAGCTTATCTTATAGGTCTCAGCATGAGCCACAGGTACTTTGGCAAGCATCCCTTGATTTAGTTAAGGTGACATCACTGTTCTTCTTTTACACTTTCATAGCAATCTGGGCATACGTTTTATTTAATATATACTGCTCTATGCTCCCAGTTTAAAAACTCTGATTAGGCCATTAGACTGATTCCCTCGAAAGCAAGGTCTAACTGGCATTTGTATTCCCTACACCTTGAATGGTACCTGGGAGGCTTCCATTTCTTGAACGAATGAATGAATGGCAACTTAAAAAGTTTTATTTATTTTTCTGTGGCCATGCTGCATGACTTGTGGGCTGTTGGCTCCCTAACCAGGGATTGAACCCATGCCTCCTGAAGTGGACGTGTAGAGTCTTAACACTGGACCACCACGGAAGGCCCTGAATGCCAACTTTTGAGTGGCACGTTCACGTCTCATTCATGGGTCCTTCTTCCACGCTTTCCCCATTTTCCTTCCTTCTTCTTCTAACAGGGAGTACTTCTAGCTGCCCCATGATAAATGATCTGCTAGGAATGAGTAGTGTCTTTGGATGCTTTGGGTAACAGTGAGTAGCGTCTTACTTTCGTCTGCTTCCACGTCTGCTGGCACTGGGAATCAGATCCCTTTCCTGTTGGGCCACCCGCTAAGAGCTATATGTCACTCCAGAAGTGGTGAATGGTGACCCTATCTGAGGCGTGGGGAACATGGCTCCACTGTAAGCCACAACCCTGAATCATGTACTGGCCTTCAGCAGTTGCTACCCGTCCATGAAATGAGGGCAGAGGCCGCTCCCTCTTCCTTTCTCAAAGATGTTATGGAGATGAATGAGGTAATGTCTGCAGAGCTAGCACACGGGCTAGAGGGAGAGCACTATTTCAAATCCTGAGTGTTATGGTAACAGGGCTCTCGTCTGTGTTACCCTTGCGTCTGAGCTCATCCGAGAAAGATGTGCAGGTACAAGAGCTGCAGGAGGAGTTGAACTTGAGTGCAAAGTCCCAGGCTGATGACTGATCCTGGGTGTTCTTCTGCTTCCATCTCTTCTGTTCACAAAAGGTTGTTAGAACATAGCATTTACCCACAGTCCATAGGGTGTATAGAAAAATGAATGAATTCTATTTTGTGGAGTGGATGAGTCCTGGGATAAAAAGTTTGTCAAGCTACAGGATATTATTTCAATTCCAAGTTTCTGTTTCTCTTCCACTCTTTTGAAAGGATATCCACTGAGCTTATCATTTTCTGAGTTGTCTTTTTTTTAATTACCCTTAGCATAGTTTTTTACACACAGCTGTAGGCTTCTGTTGGGCTGCTTTGTTTCCCTCCAGAGAGGCTACTGTTTCAAATCTCCCACTGCCATTTATCTGTTTGTTTGCTTATAAACCAGTAGCCCAACAAAAGGCTTTTGGACAATAGTCTTTTTTTTTTTTTTTTTTAGCAAGGCATTATTTTTATAAGTCACCGTCCTTTTGAAATGTGTTTATTTATTAATTTATAAATGGCTCCCATCACACATTGCACCTGTGTGACATATTAATTTGAATAACAATGTGATGAGAAATGAATAGGCTGTTTTGATGTGTAGTAATCTGAGGAAACCTAGTATACAGTATACAAGAACAGGGTAGTTTACTGCAGCTCAGAAGGAGACACTAGAATAAAAACAGTCTACATTATCCTGTGTCTAGGAAGATTTTAGAATTTTACGGGATAAATGTCATTCAGAGTTTATTAACATATTTTCAAGAAATAACTTTATATCAATTATAATTTAACTAGTATATATATATATGTATGTATATATGTGTGTGTGTGTATATGTATATAGTATATAATTCTTCCTTTGCAGTTTTTTCCCTTATAAGCGAGGCATTCATGAGGCAGGGTCTGGGACTTCCCTCGTGGTCCAGGGGCTCAAGACTCTGCCCTTCCATTGCTGGGGGCATAGGTTCCATTCCTGATTGGGGAACTGAGATCCTGAATGCCACGTCATGCAGCAAAAAAAAAATAAATTAAAAAAAAAGGAAAAGTTCGTTGCAAGCATGCTTACTTCACAACCAAAAGGAAACTAATGTTACATATGAAAAAGGCAAGGTCTGTCTATGACAGTAAATGTTCTCAGTAATTGGAAATTTTGAGAATTTTAAGCAGTAAGAGATAGTTGAATGCTTACTTTGTGCCTATGGATTAGCTATACTACAAATCCACCAGATAATTACTCCACCAAGACTCCAGTGTTTCCGTGGGAAGACGAGAACAGTAGGACAAGGAAAGAATTAATTTGCCTGAAACTGACATGTTAAAGGTCTTCATTGATCAAAGCTGGATTCTCCTTTATCCCTGTAGATGCAGACTTGTTCTATACTCACAAGGGAAAGATTGCTGTTTTTAAGGATAAAGTTATATCTCTAACCCTGAAAACGTATCAGCGTACCATAGATTATCTAACGCAAGCCTAGCAGTTTATAGAAAGGACAGTGGAAGTGCTGCAGTATTGGGAGGCTAAGTGATTGCCCAAGGTCTCACGACTAGTTAGTAAGACAGCTAGGCCCCAAAGCGTCCTGGTTTCTGGCTATTAGTAATTACAGGTGGAAACACCTGGCTGCCACCTCATGCTCATGAGATGATTGTGGAGTAGAGATGACTGTGGTAGAGGACAGACAGCAGGCGCTGGGTCCAGACTGGTAACTTGGTTCCCTCGGGGAATGTTGGGAGAAATGATGAACTTGATTTTTTTTTTTTTTTTTTAGCAAGGCATTATTTTTATAAGTCACCGTCCTTTTGAAATGTGTTTATTTATTAATTTATAAATGGCTCCCATCACACATTGCACCTGTGTGACATATTAATTTGAATAACAATGTGATGAGAAATGAATAGGCTGTTTTGATGTGTAGTAATCTGAGGAAACCTAGTATACAGTATACAAGAACAGGGAGTTTACTGCAGCTCAGAAGGAGACACTAGAATAAAAACAGTCTACATTATCCTGTGTCTAGGAAGATTTTAGAATTTTACGGGATAAATGTCATTCAGAGTTTATTAACATATTTTCAAGAAATAACTTTATATCAATTATAATTTAACTAGTATATATATATATGTATGTATATATGTGTGTGTGTGTATATGTATATAGTATATAATTCTTCCTTTGCAGTTTTTTCCCTTATAAGCGAGGCATTCATGAGGCAGGGTCTGGGACTTCCCTCGTGGTCCAGGGGCTCAAGACTCTGCCCTTCCATTGCTGGGGGCATAGGTTCCATTCCTGATTGGGGAACTGAGATCCTGAATGCCACGTCATGCAGCAAAAAAAAAATAAATTAAAAAAAAAGGAAAAGTTCGTTGCAAACATGCTTACTTCACAACCAAAAGGAAACTAATGTTACATATGAAAAAGGCAAGGTCTGTCTATGACAGTAAATGTTCTCAGTAATTGGAAATTTTGAGAATTTTAAGCAGTAAGAGATAGTTGAATGCTTACTTTGTGCCTATGGATTAGCTATACTACAAATCCACCAGATAATTACTCCACCAAGACTCCAGTGTTTCCGTGGGAAGACGAGAACAGTAGGACAAGGAAAGAATTAATTTGCCTGAAACTGACATGTTAAAGGTCTTCATTGATCAAAGCTGGATTCTCCTTTATCCCTGTAGATGCAGACTTGTTCTATACTCACAAGGGAAAGATTGCTGTTTTTAAGGATAAAGTTATATCTCTAACCCTGAAAACGTATCAGCGTACCATAGATTATCTAACGCAAGCCTAGCAGTTTATAGAAAGGACAGTGGAAGTGCTGCAGTATTGGGAGGCTAAGTGATTGCCCAAGGTCTCACGACTAGTTAGTAAGACAGCTAGGCCCCAAAGCGTCCTGGTTTCTGGCTATTAGTAATTACAGGTGGAAACACCTGGCTGCCACCTCATGCTCATGAGATGATTGTGGAGTAGAGATGACTGTGTAGAGGACAGACAGCAGGCGCTGGGTCCAGACTGGTAACTTGGTTCCCTCGGGGAATGTTGGGAGAAATGATGAACTTGAATTGTTATCTATCGGTTTAGTTTTCTCATCTTTCAAATTCAGGAATTTTTACCAGTTAATCTCTAACTTCCATCTTGGCTCTGTTAATTCTCTGCTTTTAAGAAGGAAACAGAAGTAGCAAAATGACATCCCAAGCATGTTTGCAAAAGAACTCATCTATCTACTGTCTTCTAGTGTATTTTTTAAAAAATCACTAGTTGTAAAACCGAATACAAGTCAAGTATTTCATGTCCCCTGAGCTGAGCTGTCCTTCCTAGAATCACATGGTATTTTGTTACAGAATTAAACAAATTCTGTGGGTTATCAGATGCCCACCAGAAGACACATTCACTGTTTGTAGGAGTCTTCCCAATGACTCAGCCAATAAAGAATCTGCCTGCAATGCAGGAGACATAGGAGATGTGGGTTAGATCCCTGGGTCGGGAAGATTCCTTGGAGGAGGAAATGGCAACCCGCTTCAGTATTCTTGCCTGAAAAATCCCATGGACAGAGGATGGGCTGCAGTTCAAAGGGTCTCAAAGCATCAGACATGACGGAGAACACACGCCCTAAGACTAGCAAATACCCAGTAACTTTATGTCCAAGGTAACTTGCTAAATGTAACACTAATGCAACTGAATCAGATGCAATCACATCGACACTGTTTTTATGGTCTTTCCATCTTGGATGCTGCAGTGTTTTAGAATAAGAAGAGACTTTTGTGATCTTCTATTCTACACCATTTATTTTACAGTTGAAGAAACTGAAGTCTTTTATCTGACGACTCAGCTTTACTCCTAGCAGAATGTGTATTAGAGTTATGATGTATAAATAGAAACATTTCATAGTAACTGTTAAAAAGAGAGATCGCCTTTCCCCTCCGTGGTCCACGCAACTGTGTTTCATCCTAGATCTAGGTCTCCGTATTTGTATCTTCTTTCAAAAATGCTTCTTATCTCTCGACCTGCCATTTTGATGAAAATCATGGCTGATAGAGGGAAATATGTAGAGGTCACTAATCTGTTTTGTTAAAAGAAATCAAAGGAAATTGTGTTCAAGAGGTTTTATCAAATATCTTCCATAAAATCGATAGCATTTAAAAAACTGGTGATCTGATAGGCATTTTGATTGAAAAGAGTTCCCTCTTTGGAATATTTAACAAAGCATGAAGTAATTGGGGGTGCTCTTGTCTCAAGTAGAGAGTCCTCAATGTCCTCATACTGTATTTGTATGTACAAAGAAGATATGGCTTCTAAATTTTCTCCTAAGTAAGTTGTTTCTTTTCCCTTAAAACCCAGACCTCTATGGGATCTCAGGAAATTTATACTTGTTCATTAAATAGCTCAGTGTCTTCTGGTTTTAACAGCTTCTTTTCAGTTCAAAGTTCAATGCCCTGTGTTTAAATAGTCCCTATACTTGATCTCTCAGGGAAGATGGCCAGACCTCCAGAAATCCGCCCCATTCACTGTTTTTTTCTGCAAGATGGCACCAGAAAAACAGTGTGTGGATTTCTCCATCTGCTTGGTAGTGGTGGAGGGGCTGAGCCTCACATTTCCTTGTTTGGGAGAGGCTGGACTTGGACCACTCGGCTGGTTGGGGCTGGCTCCTGGGGGATTGAGTGGGGCCCTGGTGCTGGAGAGGGGGGCCTCTGCCATTTGCCTCTGGCCTCTGCACACTGCTCTCATCCCGAGCGTGAAGGCGCATCTCTGGGAACTCTCTGCACCTCAGGGACCCTTGACGGCCGCGTGGAGAATGTCTGTTTTTCCATCTGCTGTCTCAGGGACATTTATCTGTGCCTCTTCCCACCATCACCGCCACACTGAACAAGGTGTCCAGCCAAAAGCATTTCCAGGAGCCTGTAGTTTCCACCAACCCTGAAGCTTTCAGGCTTGCGTGTTTCTATAGCTGTCTCCGTAGTTCAAGGCTTGGCTTGAAGGATGTAGGACATTTCTTTCTTTCTTTTTTTAAAATTACTATTTATTTTCGGCTGTGCTGGGTCTTGGTCTCTCACGCGGGCTTTCTCTCCCCGTGGCAGTCGGGAGCTTCTCTCTAGTGGGGCACGGGCTTCTCACTGTAGTGGCGCCCCTTCTCGTGGAGCATGGGCTGTAGGCACGTGGGCCCAGTGGTTGCAGCTCTTGGGCTCCAGAGTTCAGGCTCAGTAGCTGTGGGGCACGGGCTTAACTGCCCTGTGGTGTGTGGAAACTTCCCAGACCTGGGATTGAACCCGTGCCCCCTGCATTGGCAGGCGAACTTGAACCCTTAACCACTGGACCACTGGGAGGTCCTGTGGGACATTTCTTTTGCCTCCTTCCTGGCTGTTGACTTTTATTTGCTTGCCCCCAAGTCACAGCCTTCTGCTTCTGACTTTAATATTCTCATGGCCCCGTCCTAAAGGACAGATCACAGGCTGAGAAGGAAACCAGCACCTTGACCAGGTAACACAATTACACACTAGGCTTAGATTAGTAGGAAAAAAGTGTGTGACACATATCATTAATGGTTTTTATTGATTTCATGTTGAAAAGGAAATGTTTTGTATCAGTTCAGTTCAGTTCAGTGACTCAGTCGTGTCCGACTCTTTGCGACCCCATGAATCGCAGCACGCCAGGCCTTCCTATCCATCACCAGCTCCTGGAGTTCACTCAGACTCATGTCCATCGAGTCCATGATGCCATCCAGCCATTTCATCCTTGGTCGTTCTCTTCTCCTCCTGCCCCCAATCCCTCCCAGCATCAGAGTCTTTTCCAATGAGTCAACTCTTCTCATGAGGTGGCCAAAGTACTAGAGTTTCAGCTTTAGCATCATTCCTTCCAAAGAAATCCCAGGGCTTATCTCCTTCAGAGTGGACTGGTTGGATCTCCTTGTAGTCCAAGGGACTCTCAAGAGTCTTCTCCAACACCACAGTTCAAAAGCATCAATTCTTCACTGCTCAGCCTTCTTCACGGTCCAATTCTCACATTCATACATGACCACAGGAAAAACCATAGCCTTGACTAGATGGACCTTAGTCAGCAAAGTAATGTCTCTGCTTTTGAAGTAGGAAGTCACAAAACACCTGGAGTAACAGGCAAATTTGGCCTTGGAATGCGGAATGAAGCAGGGCAAAGACTAATAGCGTTTTGCCACTAAAATGCACTGGTCATAGCAAACACCCTCTTCCAACAACACAAGAGAAGACTCTACACATGGACATCAACAGATGGTCAACACCAAAATCAGAGTGATTATATTCTATGCAGCCAAAGATGGAGAAGCTCTATACAGTCAACAAAAACAAGACCAGGAGCTGACTGTGGCTCAGATCATAAACTCCTTGTTACCAAATTCAGACTTAAATTGAAGAAAGTAGGGAAAACTGCTAGACCATTCAGGTATGACCTAAATCAAATCCGTTATGTTTTGGATAGACTGTGTTAAATAAAATATGATATTCAAATTAATTTTACTTGTAGCTATGGACTAAACGTTTGTGTCTCCCCAAATTCACATACTGAAGCCCTAACCTCCAATGTGATGGTACTTGGAACTGGGGCCTTGGGCGGTAATTCGATGAGGTTGTGAGGGTGGAGCCCTAATGATGGGACCAGTACCCTTATAAGAAGAAGAACCCAGAGCCTTCTCTCTGTTCACCACCCAAGGCTGCAGGAAGAACATTGCTGTCTGCAAAGCAGGAAGAGGCTTCTCAACAGACACCAAAACTCCAGAATTGTGAGAAATAAATGTCTGCCATTGAAACCACTCCATCTGTGGTATTTTGTTATGGCAGCCTAAGTTAAGATACTGTTTCTTTCTTTTTTTAAAATATGTGGCTGCTAGTAAATTTCACTTTGCTGGTGTGGCTCACACTTGTGGCTTGCATTATATTTCTTTAGGACAGTGCCAAGGTAGCGCACAGTAAATGCTCAAAACTGTTCAGTTATTATTCTTAGGCGTTTCTCCCGGTAAACAAAAAAATATTGGTTTGACATGCCTCTTTATGGTCCAGTTGTCACTTTGACCACATTAAAAACAACACAAAAAAACTCATTGTGTTACCATTATCGATGGTGAAATCGAGAGTTTTATTTGGTTGGGGAGGGGGAGACTTGTCCCAAATTTTGCTCAGTGATAGGAATGCTTTTGGTGTGATCAAATTAAGGTTTTTCTCCAACAGTGGACTGAGTGATGATTGCAGACTAATTACCGCATGCATATTGCACTTTGCTTTGTAGTAACAGCTTTCTGCCAGCTGTTTCCCTTAGCAGTTGTTCATTTCAAGTAGGTACCAATGTTGCTGGAAGTGTAGGAGGAAGAAAGCAATTTCAGTTCTTTGCTTCAGACTGAAATCTGTATATTTCCTTACTTTTTTTTTTTTCTTCCTTAAGGGCCCTTCAAAATCTATATAGCTCTAAGGCTAATTTCTTACCACTTTTTCTGGTTCTTTTTTCAGGAAAAAAAAATCGTTTGAAGATTATACAGAGAATGATACAAAATCTCAAGTTTAATTAAGCCTTAGCAAAAATATCCTTTAACTATTACATTTGTTTCTTGCTTTATTCCCTCATAGCCTGCAACTCTTCTGAAGTATACTTTCAAGTAGAAATTCAATAGAACCATTTAGAGTCGTCATTACTGTGGATTAAATAACTATTCCCATCTGGCCCATGAAATATATAATCTGTATTCTTCTCTGGATAATAAATACAGTAAGTAACTACTTACCACCCCCTAGGCCATCACTTTTGTCTGTCCTGGTGGAAATTTTTCTTTGTTATCTATTGGTAACAACTTGAAATTATTAACTCTTTGTTTGCATAGAAACATGTCCTTGTGACATGCAGGCTTTTTTTTTAAGATATGATGCTTCATTTTTTTTTAATTTTAAAAATAATTTATTTACTTATTTGTGGCTGTGCTGGGTCTTTGCTGCTGTGCTCAGGCATTCTCTAATTCCAGTCCTTGGACTTCTCATTGGTTTGGCTTCTCTTATTGTGGAGGACAGGCTCTAGAGCTTGGGCTCAGCAGTTGTGGCACACGGCCTTAGTACACGGCCTTAGTACACGGCCTTAGTTGCTCCACAGCCTGTGGAGCAGTCTTCTCGGACCAGGGATCAAACCCAGGCCTGCTATACTGGGACCGTGGAGCCTTAGCCTCTAGACCACAAGGAAGTCCTACTTAAAAAAAAAAAAAAAAAAAAAATATATATATATATATATATATATATGTAATTTTTTATTTTGTATTAGAGTATAGGTGATTAACCCTGGAGTAGGAAATGGCAACCCTCTCCAGTATTCTTGCTTGGAAAATTCCATAGACAGGGACTGTCTCTTATACACATCTTCCTGTTAGTCCCTCTCTTCCGCCAATACCAGTACCTGTCTCTTGATAAATAGACACATGTTATGGGGTCGTAAAGAGCCAGAGGTGACTGAGCAACTGAACTGAACTGAAAGTTATAATACTGACAAAAAAGTTTCACATAATCTTTGAAATTCTTTCTCTTAATACTTAAAAAAGTCAGTGGTTTATCTGAATATACTGTATATTTTTCTGGATAAAATTATAGAGATAACTTCAACCTATAATTTTTAAGCACAGCTCCAGAAACAGTCCTTTATAAATGTACACTGGCTTAAATGAAGCACATACAAATTGTTTATTATTAATACTATATCATGATCACACCTAATGCCAATTTCTTCACTTATATATTGGGCTCCAGTCTGATCTCCAAACTAACCAATCTGATCACATGGACCACAGCCTTGGCTAATTCAATGAAACTATGAGCCATGTCATGTAGGGCCACTCAAGATGGATGGGTCAATGTATAGAGTTCTGACTAAACGTTCTCCACTGGAGAAGGGAATGGAAAACCACTTCAATATTCTTGCCTTGAGAACCCTATGAACAGTGTAAAAAGGCAAAAAGATAGGACACTAAAAGATGAACTCCCCAGGTCAGTAGATACCCAGTATGCTGCTAAAAGTCAGTGGAGAAATACTCCAGAAAGAATGAAGAGATACAGCCAAAGCAAAGCAACACCCAATTGTGAATGTGACGGGTGATGGAAGTGAAGTTCAATGCTGTAAGATCAATATCACATAGGAACCTGGAATATTAGATCCATGAGGCAAGGCAAATTGGAAGTGGTCTACAGTGTAAAAAGGCAAAAAGATAGGACACTAAAAGATGAACTCCCCAGGTCAGTAGATACCCAGTATGCTGCTAAAAGTCAGTGGAGAAATACTCCAGAAAGAATGAAGAGATACAGCCAAAGCAAAGCAACACCCAGTTGTGAATGTGACGGGTGATGGAAGTGAAGTTCAATGCTGTAAGATCAATATCACATAGGAACCTGGAATATTAGATCCATGAGGCAAGGCAAATTGGAAGTGGTCAAACAGGAAACTGGAAGTGTGAACATTTTAGGAATCAGCAAGCTAAAATGGACTGGAATGGGTGAATTTAACTCAGATGACCATTATATATACTACTGTGGGCAGGAATCCCTTAGGAGAAATGGAGTAGCCATCATAATAAACAAAACAGCCCCAAATGCAGTACATGGATGTAGTCTCAAAAACGACAGAATGATCTCTGTTCATTTTCAAGGCAAACCATTCAATATCACAGTAATCCAAGTCTATGCTCCAACCAGTAATGCTGAAGAAGCCGGAATTGATTGGTTCTATGAAGATCTACAAGACCTGCTAGACTAACACCAAAAGATGTCCTTTTCACACCAAAAGAAGATGCCCTTTTTATTATAGGTGACTGGAATGCAAAAGCAGGAAGTCAAGAAATACTCAGAGTAACAGGCAAATTTGGCCTTGCAGTACAGAATGAAGCAGGGCAAAGGTTAATAACGTTTTGCCAAGAGAACACACTGGTCATAGCAAACACTCTCTTCCAACAAGAGAAGCCTCTACACATGAACATCACTGGATGCTCAACACTGAAATCAGATTGATTTTATCCTTTGCAGCCAACGAATGAGAAGCTCTTTACAGTCAGCGAAAACAAGACCAGGAGCTGACTGTGGCTCAGATCATGAACTCCTTATTGCCAAATTCAGACTTAAATTGAAGAAAGTAGGGAAAACCACTAGGCTATTCAGGTATGACCTAAATCAAATCCCTTATAATTATACAGTGGAAGTGAGAAATAGATTTAAGGCATTACATCTGATAGACAGAGTGCCTGAAGAAGTATGGAAGGAATTTCATGACATTGTACAGGAGTCAGTGATCAAGACCATCCCCAAGAAAAAGAAATGCAAAAAGGAAAAATGGTTGTCTGAGGTGGCTTTAAAATAGCTGAGAAAGGAAGAGAAGTGAAAGAGGAGAAAAGGAAAGATATAGCCATTTGAATGCAGCATTCCAATGAATAGCAAGGAAAGTTATGGAAGCCTTTCTCAGTGATCAGTGCAAGGAAATAGAGGAAAACAGTAGAATGGGAAAAACTAGAGATTTCCTCAAGAAAATTAGAGACACCAAGGGAATGTTTCATGCAAAAATGGGCACAGTAAATGACAGAAATAATAGAGATCTAACAGAACCAGAATATATTCAGAAGAGGTGGCAAGAATACACAGAAGAACTATACAAAAAAGATCTTTATGACCCAGATAATCATGATGGTGTGACCACTCATCTAGAGCCAGACATTCTGGAATGTGATATCAAGTGGGCCTTAGGAAGCATCACTATAGTTGAAGTGATAGAATTCCAGTTGAGCTATTTCAAATCCTAAAAGATGATGCTGTGAAAGTGCTGCACTCAATATGCCATAAAATTTAGAAAGCTCAGCAGTGGCCAGAGGACTGGAAAGGGTCAGTTTTCATTCCAATTCCAAAGAAAGGCAAAGTCAAAGAATATTCAGACTACCGCACAACTGCACTCATCTCAATGCTAGCAAAGTAATGCTCAAAATTCTCCAAGCCAGGCTTCAACAGTACATGAATCATGAACTTCCAGATGTTCAAGCTAGATTTAGAAAAGAAGGAGCCAGATATCAAATTGCCAACGTCCACTGGATTTTCAAAAAAGCAAGAGAGTTCAGGGAAACATCTATTTCTGCTTTATTGACTATGCCAAAACTTTGACTGTATGAATCACAACAAACTGTAAAAAATTCTTAAAGAAATGGTAATACCAGACCACTTTGCCTGCCTGCTAGGAAATCTGTATGCAGGTCAAGAATCAACAGTTAGAACTAGACATGGAACAACAGACTGATTCCACATCAGGAAAGCAGTACATCAAGGTTGTATATTGTCATCCTACTTATATACCTTATATGCAGCATACTTCATGAGAAATGCTGAACTGGATGAAACACAAACTGTAATCAAGACTGCTGCAAGAAATATCAATAACCTCTGATATGCAGATGACACCAAAATTATGGCCAAAAGTGAAAAACTAAAAAGCCTCTTGGTGAAAATGAGAGGAGAGTGAAAAAGTTGACTTAAAACTCAACATTCAGAAAACTAAGAAAATAGCATCTGGTCTCATCACTTCATGGTAAATAGATGGGAAAACAGTGAGAGACTTTATTTTGGGGGGCTCCAAGATCACTGCAGATGGTGAAGTTCAGTCATGAAATTAAAAGATCCTTGCTCCTTGGAAAAAAAGTTAAGACCAACCTAGCAGCATTACTTTGCCAACAAAGGTCCATCTAGTCAATGGTATGGTTTTTCCAGTAGTCAGGTAAGGATGTGAGTGTTGAACTATAAAGAAATCTGAGCATCAAATAACTGATGCTTTTGCACTGTAGTGTTGAAGGAGACTCTTGAGAGTCCCTTGGACTACAAAGAGATCTAACCAGTCCATCCTAAAAGAAATAAGTCCTGAATATTCATTGGAAGGACTGATGTTGAAGCACAAACTGCTATACTTTGGCCACCTGATGCAAAGAGATGACTCATTTCAAAAGACCCTAATGTTGGGAAAGATTGAAGGTGGGAGGAGAAGGGGATGACAGAGGATGAGATGGCTGGATGGCATCACCACCTAAATGGACATGAATCTGAGTAAACTCCAGAAGTTGATGATGGACAGGGAGGCCTGGTGTGCTGCAGTCTACGGGGTCGCAAAGAATCGGACACAATGGAGCAACTGAACTGAACTGAGACTTACAATATTATATCAGTTTCAGGTATACATCATAATAATTCAATATTTTTATAGACTATATTCTAACAGTTATTTTAAAATATTCTGTATTCCCTATGCTGTACCTCACATCTTTGTACCATATACATCATACATAGTAATTAGTACTTCTTAATTCCCTTCATCCATTTTAACTTTCCGCATACGCCCCTCTGCTTTGACAACCAAGGTTTCATTCTATACAGTTTTCTTCTTTAGATTTCACAATTATGTCGACACACATAGTATTTGTCTTTTTCTGTCTTACATTTTTACTAATCATAATACTCTTTAAGTCCATCCTTGTTGAAAATGGCAGAATTGCATTCTTTTTATGGAAGAGTAATATTCTATAGTGTGTATATATATATATATATATATATATATACATCTTCTGTATCCATCTGTTGAACACATTCCTATCTTCCTATTTTTCTCCTATTTTTAGCAAAATGACTAGAGACAGATGTTTTTATTTTCTATCCTCACATGTTCTCTGAAATCCATTCTAATTATATTTTCTGCCTTGTCACTGTCTTTAAAATACTGTCATCAATATCACCATCTAAGTGACTCAAGTCAGTTTACTTCACCTATAAGTAGGATGTGAAGTTGTTGCCCAACCCTTCTCTTTTATATACTTTCTCACACTTCTACTCAAGCTGTACATTTTTGGGTATTTATCATATTTCAATGGTCATTTTACCCCACTTTTCTTTACCGGTTCCTTTTTTTCTCCTCACTCTCTAAGTGGACTGTTCCAAGTCCCACTCTTTTGTCTTCTCTTCTTCTTGACAGTCTCATCTGTTCTCTTGTCAATCCCATCGATTCTAATAGCTTTAAAAATTAGTGTTTGCCAAAGACTTCTAAAATTACATCTTCCACACAAGGGCTATATTATCTTGCAGACCTATAAATCTGGTTGCCTAGTAATATCTCTACTGGATATCCAACTGACATTTCAGACTCAACATATTCCAAAACAAATTCTCAGTTACATCTTCCCAAGTGTGCTCCAGTTATAGACATTCCTTCACCATTTTGCCAGTACTTATGCCAACATATGTGGTCTCATCCTTGAAATCTTCATTTTCTTTCTCAACCTACAAGCAATCTGTGAGGAAATCTGTTATTCCTACCTTCAAAATATGTCCAAAATTCAAACACTTCTCACCATCTCCACTGCTACTGCAGATGAACAGGACTCTGGAGGGCTTCTGGGCACTGAAGCCTTTCTGTTTCCCCCATTTCTTACAGGCAAGACTCCAGCCTCCATGACCTTCTCTTAGCTCCAAAGGGCACATCTAAATAGTTATTCATGGAAGGAGCAGCCAAGAAACCACATGAGGCAAGATTAAAGGGACCAGAGAAGTTCATCAATATTAGGAGACCAACAGCCTGAGATGCTGCACATATCCTAACATTGTCAACAACCCCACTCTTGAGCTGTTGCTATAAAACTGCTCATCAGATCTTCCCAGGTTGGGGCACAGTTTTCATGAGCAGGAGCCTGCTGTGCCTCCTTTTGCCTGGCAAAGCAATAAAGTTATTCTCTTCTCCTTCAAAGTTCTGTCTCTGAGATTTGATTAGGCACTGGTGCACAGAGGCTGAACTTTTGGCCTCACTACCACAAATTTTTTTTTTCTCAGGATTACAATAGCCTCCCAACTGATTGCTTTACTCACAGATTTGTCCATTAGAATCTAATCTCAACCCAGGAGCTACAGTTTGATAGGAAACACTCTCCAAATTAGCTCTTGTTGGGGGAAGGGATGGTGAGGAGCAATGCATCTCTGGGAAAGGGAGAAGTTGGGCTGTGGTGAGTGACTTGGGAAAAGTCCCTCAATTCCATAAGAATCTGTGAAACTACAACGGCCTTTCTAAGTTGTCCCAAGGTGGTGAGGGCCTTTATCTTCCTCAGTCATTTATTGAATGTAGGTTTTCTCCAGAGACAGAGTGAGATCATGGATGAATAGATTGTCTTCAGTTGAGGGCAAATACAGGAATGTTTGGCAGCTGAAAACAATCGAAGCACAACCAGCAACTATAGAACAAGTCCTCCAGTTCTGAAGGGGCATGTGCTGGGAACAACACTGTATACACAACACAACCAATTGAAAATCACAGTAGAGCAAGTAAGTGGAATGTGTCTAAAGTATAATTTGAGAATAGAATATTGCTTAGGATAGCTGTGTGACAAAATAAAAATTATATCCCTTCTTTATGAACTTCAACTATACTGTGTTTACAAAAACTGTGAATTCTAAGGTTCTTTCAAACAGAACATGTGATTAATGATTCAAGAAAGCATAGGTCTCTTAAGGTACCAACTATGTGATGTGGATTTAATCACTTCGGTGGTTTCAGGAAAGTTCCCTTATTACCAGATATCATTCTACAGTGTTTCTTTCTGCATAAAATCACTTGCAAAAGTAGTCATTAATTCTTTTAGCCTATATATTTCTTTGTTTAAACATACACACACCCTAAAAAAGAAAACTTATTGACTTTTTTTGTTTAATTTTTTCTGAACATTACCATTCAATAAAGACTATTGACCCTTTATGTACCAAGCACTGTGAGAGATTATGAGCTTACTGCTAAACATATAGAATTTCAAGAACCTGCAATTTAGTAATGGGAAAATAATGAAAAGCAGACTATTTCCCATGCAGTCTGATATGTGCATTGACAGAAATTTGCCCAGGGACTTGGTCAAATGTCACCAGAGAGAAATCCTGGAGGACTACTAGGGTTAATCAGTTGAAGACTAGAGATAGAGATAATATTTCAGACAGAAAAAGCTGTGTCTGCAAAGGGTGAGATGTCAGAGAGAACTCAAAACACATTGGAAATTGCGAAGGACCAAGAGGCCTGAGGCAGAGAGCCTGAGGGAGGCAAAACTGTGGCGAGAGGAAGGCTGGAGCTGGTGGCAGGGAGAGTACAATTGTTCTCAGAAAACTAGTTTTCCAAATCAGAATTTCTTTAGGGATAAGGGATACGCTTAGAAGCAAAAGTAAATTGGAAGATGAGAATCAGAAATGGTGGAATCATTTTCTTTATGAATAGTTTACAACACATTGAAAAAACATGAATCTTCCTTTTCTTTATACCTGAGTTATCTTGGTGTTTAATCTTATTTGTGTGTGCTTATATGATTATAGTCTATATAAAGAATTCTGTGAAAGAAGTAGATCTTCCCTTATAAAATGTCACGTATATGTGTATGTAAAATTGTATATACTTAATTTCAATATGTTTATAGGTTTCCTGAAGCTCATCCACGGTTGCTTTAGGACACTGAATTAAGAATCTCATATCTGATATTTTTGCTTCAATTTTATAAGACTAGAACGGCTATGTTCCACAGCTGCTCCTTTCCTCACCACCCAAAGTCCACAGGGAAGTCTCTTGTTGCCAATCCATTTGTTTGGTGACACCCAGAATCGTGATGTATTACATTACTTGGTTTCTGGGCAGGGACAGATGTATATCACCTTGGTCACATAGCCCCTTATCTATGAGCATATAAACTACCAGGGAGTAGTGCTTTTCCTTATGTCTGCTCTAAATCACTCAGATGGTATTATTGCTGTATTTCCGCCTATTTTGTCCTCACTTGATTTGGAAGCAAACAGCTTGGAGAGTCATTTACCTGTTGTAAGTGCAGGTGTTTAAAACAGAAGCCCATAATTTACAGCTATGAGATGTCACAATGAGTTTACTTTGTGGGAGGGGAATAGATTTTGTCAGTGTCACTGATGAAAACTCAATTTAAAAATTACTTTTAGTCTTTTAGATTTTACTCCAGTTGACACCTGAACTAGCTATCCTTTCATTCTAGTGCACTAGAAATCTTTTGTTAAGCTGAGAAAGTTGAAGGTTTTTCTTTGTCTTTGTTTCTCCTTGGCTATTTCTATGTACTCTTCAGTGTTTGGGCTTAATTTTCACCTCAAGGTGCATAGTCCTTTGATTAATTTTTGGTGCATTTTGCTTATTTATTTTAAATAATTTTATGAGATTATAGTTGATTTGCAATGTTGTGTTATTAATAGTTTCAGGTGTAACCAAAGTGATTGGTATATATATATATATATATATATATATATGTAATTTTTTATTTTGTATTAGAGTATAGGTGATTAACCCTGGAGTAGGAAATGGCAACCCTCTCCAGTATTCTTGCTTGGAAAATTCCATAGACAGGGAAGCCTGGTGGGCTATAATCTATGGGGGCTCAAAGAGTAGGACACAACTGAGTGCCTGGCACTGAGCACATAGTTGATTAGCAATGTTGTGAGCAAATCATTCTTTTTCATTAGGCTATTACAATGCAGGACTTAGTTCTCTGACCAGGGATCAAACCCACACCCTCTGCAGTAGAAGTGTGGAGTCCTAACCACTGGACTCCCAGAGAATTCTCAGTTATCTATTTTATATATAGTAATGTGTGTATGTTGAACCCAAGCTCCTGATTTATCCCTTCTCCAATATTTCCTCTTTGGTAATAAATGCCTATCTTTTAAAATAAGGATTGCATGATATATAACTGTAAAACTGTTATTTAACATAAAAGTGAATACATATTTTCCAAATTCAAAAAAATGTCAATTCATTGCCAAGCATTTTAATCACTGAAATGTAAACCTACAGTGATAGAAACTTAAGAAGTCTCCCCATCTACAAATAACCTACTATTTTCCTCAGTGAAAGGAAGGCTGAAAAGATTTAGGAAATGAGGGAGATATGTTCTGATGATCATGTTTGCAAACATCAGGCATAATTGGAGAGGTTTGTTGGTGAACTTCAGTTAAAAGAAAAATGTCCATTCGCTGGAATATCAGTAAGAGTATATATTTCATTCTGTTAGCTGGAATCAAGTGTCTGATTATAAGAAAAGTTGCTCGTATAGAGTGATTATAAGATCTCTTGGCAAACTTCTTAACCCAAACTATGTTCATCTTACCTTCTATATGCTAGAGATAATGCTTTCAGATAAGAATAATCCTCAGAAATTACTAGGAGATAGTTAATGTAAACCCATTCATAACCATATAAATTAATTTATTAGGTTTATCAGTTTCATCCTACAAAATCTATGGACATACGACTTAAGAACTATCAAGAACAGTATTGTACTTGAAAAAAGACCCAGTGTGAGTTTTTTTGATCCCTAAGGACATTTGAAACAGAAGGTAAAACAGCAAATAAAGAAAAACTTGATTTATACCATTACACAAAGTTTTTTCTTATCAGACTATTTGGTATATATACGTATATATATATGTATGTATATGTACATATATATATATATATATATATGTGTATATGTATGTATATATATATATATATGAAATGGCAACCCACTCCAGTATTCTTGCCCAGAGAATCCCATGGACAGAGGAGCCTGGTGGGCTACAGTCCACAGAGTCGCAAAGGGTTGGACACGACTGAGAGACTTCACTTTCATATATATATATGTGTGTGCATATGTCTGTATATTCACCTTTCTATTTATTCACTCAACATTAATTGGTGACCAGAGACTTTCTTAGGAGCTAAGGATAGTCTTGTGGTGCCATGGAGCTTACACTGGTTTTTAAAGTAAGCAATCACACATCATCAGAATAACCAGGATATCACAATTCTCAGTTATTTTAAGCTGTTTACTTACATTAACCACCAAATGTTAAGTTAGCCTTTAAACCACACTGATGCAAGTATTCAGGTATTAAGTCATATATCATCATTATATTTTCCATTTTTAGAAATTACACCAAATGAGTGACTTAGATATTAGTAAGTCTTCATTTCTGAAATAAAAAAAGTAAATGTAAAATTTGTTCTTACACAAATTAATAATTCACATTTCCATTCCTTAAGCAAAACAGAATCTTAACCACAGGCAACTTTGTATCTTTCCCTGCCAGGGCTTTGTCTAAATTTTGAATGATGGAGGCTTACATGCTACCAAAATATTGGTTAGATGAGAAGTCAGCTGGGAATGATGTATTAGCTCAAATAACCTCTTAATTCATGCAGCTGCGCCACTCTTTTGTAAGTTATATGCCATGTTTTAGGGCATAGGAGTTAATCCCAAACTTGCTTCCTGTTCTAAGGTACAGAATCATTGTGAGGTCATCTCTGGTCCCATCAACCATGTTTTCCTGGAGAGTGATGCAGCCTAGACTGTTTCTTAATTCTAAATGGAAAGTGAAAAAAATTCCCCCCTTATCTTAGAATCTTGGAATCCACTTTGACCCTGTTTACCCTCCCACCAGATCCTGATTTACTCTTCCACTGCACATATAAAATGAAAAATAACAACAACAACATTGTTTTCAAACATTCTAGTAGTTCAGTTGCTCAGTCGTGTCCGACTCTTTGCGACCCCATGGACTGCAACAAGCCAGGCTTCCCTGTCCATCACCAACTCCGGAAGCTTGCTCAAACTCATGTCCATCGGGTCAGTGATGCCATCAACCGTCTAATCCTCTGTCATCCCCTCCTCCTCCTGCCTTCATAGGAGTCTTTTCCAAGGAGTCAGTTGTTTGCATCAGATCCGATAGCCAAGGTATTGGAGTTTCAACTTCAGCATCAGTCCTTCCAATGAATATTCAGGATTGATTTTCTTGAGGATTGACTGGTTTCATCTCCTTGAAGTCCAAGGGACTCTCAAAAGTCTTCTCCAACATCACAGCTCAGAAGCATCAATTATTCAGCACTCAATGGCAGAACCAGTGATATGAACCCTAAGAAAAAAAGAAAAAGACTAGTCCAACAATCACCCCAGCTTTCCCACTATTCTTAATGATTTAAAATTGTTTAATTCCTTTAATCTTTAGGTTCTTATATAGTGAAAGTTGTGCAGTTATGTCCAGCTCTTTGTGAACCCATGGACTATAGAGTTCATGGAATTCTCCAGGCCAGAATATTGGAGTGGGTAGCCTTTCCCTTCTCTAGGGGATCTTCCCAATCCAGGGACTGAACCCGGGTCTCCTGACTTGCAGGTGGATTCTTTACCAACTGAGCCACAAGAGAAGCCTAGATTCTTATATAATAGGAATAATATTAGTACCTACCTCATCAGATTGCTATACAAATTTAATTTGATAATTTAAAAGCATTTTAGTGTGTAGCACAAAGAAAAGTTCAATAGATATTATGTCATGTCATTATCACTATTTTAGTAGTAATAATTATTATAATTACTTATCATTATTTTCATAGATCTTTGCTGAGTGTTGTTATACCTTGGTGATATACAGAGATAGAATCCTTTTATAGAATGGAACCTCTTCCATTTACCTTTTGTTGATTCATTCTCTTATTTGCATTTGGAACTGTTTCTTTATGAGTGAAATAGTAAAGCTTAAGAAGTTTAACTAATGGTAACACTAGAAGGGTTAAAATATCTAAATTCCAAATTCATCTAAAAATATCGATCACCTTATATTGATAATAATAAAGTTAAATGATAAAATCACAAAACTTAGAAAAACGTTGAGTAACTCTTTAGTCTACTGCATTATCTTCATGTAGAACAACACGTGAAAACATCACATTCCAGACAAATAAGGATCAAATATACATTTAAATTCCTTTAGAAAAGGAGATGTATAATCACCCTCAACAAGCCATTCAAGCATTTTACAAAACTAACCTCTAAACTAAAGGAGCCTCTGCTACTGTTTACAGGCTATGGTTTTCCTCTCAAAATACAAGGAAACCAGCAGTTCCTTCTGTGAATGCAAGAAGACACAAAAGCAAAGCCTATTGCTCCCACTAATAAATACACTTTTAACTTCTATCTAAACATTTGCAAATAATGGCAGATACATAGAGTATGACTAATTTTAATAGTAGTAAGTGTTAGGTCTCTTGAATTTCTTAACCTTTAAATTTCTTAGCCCTTACATTTATTGATTCATTTACTGCATGGAATTTTGGATATTCGTATCTTTTATTTTACAGATTATTTGAAGACCAATTTAGTTCAGTTTAGTTCAGTCACTCAGTCATGTCTGACTGTTTGTGACCCCATGGACTGCAGCACACCAGGCTTCTCTGTCCGTCACCAACTCCCAGAGTTTACTCAAACTCATGTCAATTGAGTTGGTGATGCCATCCACCATTTCATCCTCTGTCATCTCCTTCTCCTCCCACCTTCAATCTTTCCCAGCATCAGGGTCTTTTCCAATGAGTCACTTCTTCACGTCAGGTGGCCAAAGTACTGGAGTTTCAGCTTCAGAATTACTCCTTCCAATATATATTCAGGGCTGATTTCCTTTAAGACAGAGTGGTTGGATCTCCTTGCAGTCCAAGGGACACTCTAGAGTCTTCTCCAACAATACAGTTCAAAAGCATCAGTTCTTCAGTGCTCAGCTTTTTTTAGAGTCTTATTCTCACATCCATACATGACTACGGGAAAAGCCGTACCTTTGACCAGATGGACCTTTTTTGGCAACATAATGCCTCTATTTTTTAATATGTTGTTACGGGAACTCCAATATTTGTGAATGATGTCTAAAGGCTTGGGTACACTTGGCCGTCTGGAGGATTACACCCTTAATTTGAGTTTGACCTAATTCTGAGTAGCGCATGGTGTCAAATAAGAGTCCTACAATATACATGCACACAAATCTGTATAACCTTTTATATAGTAATTCTAATACTAAAAGTTTGTCTTAGGTTATAGACATATAATCATCATTATAAAATAGTTTATAGCAATAAAATAATTTATAACAATAAAAAATGATAGACAGTGACCAAATAATTCAACTTTTTTTCCTCATGAATATTTTAATTGATTTTTTTTTGTGTGGCTTAGGAGCTAGGTTAGATGCTCAAGGATAGAATATTGAAAAAGATGAATTCCATGTACTCTAAAAGTATATAGGAAATAGTATGTCATTCATTTAGACAAATAGACAATTTTAATATTCTAAGTTGACTTCCCTTATAAAGAATAAACTTCTGCCATTGAATCACATAAGAATGATACCCAGCCCAGACCTGGAAGTCCAGGGTAGATTATTCAACTGTAATAAACAGATCAGAATAAAATTGACTATAAAAACATTAATGATTTTACAAATAAAGATATTTAGTCATTAGATAAAACAACAATTTAAAATAAACATAATTAATCACAAAATAAAACAAAAAGTAGGCAATACCAGATTTGGAACCAAAGCTCAGCGATGTTATCAAGAAGCCAGAAATATAAAACATATCATTCTGTTTTCTACTCTGCCATCTCCAGCACACTGGCTTTTCAGTCCTGGTAAGGATGGTTGATTCATCTCAATGCCATAATAATCAAGAAAAAAAAGAAAGGAGAGGAACCACAAATTTCTGATTTCCTCTACAGATACTGTCTTTTCATCAGAGGAATACTCTAGTGCATTTGCCAGAATGATGTCTTACGTCTCATCAGTGAGAGGGTGCTAAAGTGAAGTTCTGACATAAATAAATGGGATTTTCATGATTAGCTTAATTTCACAATGATTATACCCCAGTACTAATGGAAAGTACTAGAAAATTTTATATCACTTCTGAAATCAAGGAACTTCCACTCTTAAGTAAAATCAAGTAAGATTTGGCTGCTGAGTAACTCACAGTATCTACCAAAGGAACTAACCTCTAAGATAAGAAATAGTGGATGAGTAGGATCAGCTAGGAAAATATGAGCATCAGAGGGACAAAATAAGACACAGAACACATGAAATATTCATAGAGAGAAATCTTGATAATCATACTGAAATACCAACAATTTGAGATCACAGTGTAAAAGGTGATTGTGGAGAATAAGATTCTGAAAACTCAGACAGAATCAAATAATCAGCTCAGTTCAGCTCAGTCGCTCAGTCGTGTCCGACTTTGCGACCCCATGAATCACAGCATGCCAGGCCTC
>SJYC01025373.1:0-10938 GCA_006408675.1 Madoqua kirkii | reverse complement strand
ATCAACCCTGGGATTTCTTTGGAAGGAATGATGCTAAAGCTGAAACTCCAGTACTTGGCCACCTCGTGCAAAGAGCTGACTCATTGAAAAAGACTCTGATGCTGGGAGGGATTGGGGGCAGGAGGAGAAGGGGATGACAGAGGATGAGATGGCTGGATGGCATCACTGACTCAATGGACGTGAGTCTGAGTGAACTCCAGGAGTTGGTGATGGACAGGGAGGCCTGGGGTGCTGCGATTCATGGGGTGGCAATGAGTCGGACACGACTGAGCAACTGAACTGAACTGAACTGAACTGAACTGGGAAAGATTGAGGGCAGGAGGAGAAGGGGATGACGGAGGATGAGATGGTTGGATGGCATCACCAACTCAATGGTCATGAATTTGAGTAAAGTCCTGGAGTTGGCAATGGACAGGGGGGCCTGGCGTGCTGCTGCACACCAGGGAAAATTTGCCTGGGAATGCCTCTTGCAAAGAAAGATTGAGATGTCAACATCTTTGCTTTCCAGGTTCAACAGTATTACAAGCTTTTGTAATAAGACTGAGATAGACTTTGATAAACTTTGATAGTCCTGTCTCACAGCTCAGGATCCTAAAGACAATCTCCCAGGTGAAATAGAAAGCCTGGGCTGGTGAAACAGTTCAACAACAGAGTCTCCTGACCGCAAGGCCTGTGTCCAGCACAGTACTTGGCAAAGCCATGCATGGCCCATGTGCTCCATCGTGTCCAACTCTTTGCAAACCCATGGACTGTAGCCTGCCAGGCTCCTCTGTCCGTGGAATTTTTCCAAGCAAGAATTTTCCATTTCCTACTCTAGGGGATCTTCCTGACTCAGGGACTGAACCTGCATCTCCTGCATTGGAAACAGATTTCTCTACCGCTGAGCCACCTGGGAAGCCTGGCTAAGCCATGAAAGAAATCTGAATTAAAAAAAAAATATATATATATATATAATATAAATAAATTAAATAAACCCAGTCATCTAGGAGTATCCACATTCTTTGGGAACAGTATCCAAACATAGAAACACCTTGGGGATCCATGCTTCAACTACTCCACAAGCTGTGCCCCCAGGATGTCATGACAGGGGAGCAAGGATGGTGAGGAAAGCCAACTCGCAATGTGACACCAGCTAAAGCCAAAGATTTTGGCAACAGTTTCCTGTCTTGTGTGGAGACAGAGAACTAACTTCTGTGAGCTGAATTAGCACCTGAAGTGAATTGGCTGAGAAAGGCAGTCTCAAAGATCAGGTACTGGGTTTCCTAATAAGGACCTGCTGCTGCTGCTGCTGCTGCTGCTGCTGCTTCTGCTACATCGCTTCAGTCATGTCCGACTCTGTGCAACCCCATAGACGACAGCCCACCAGGCTCCCCTGTCCCTGGGATTCTCCAGGCAAGAACACTGGAGTGGGCTGCCATTTCCTTCTCCAATGCATGAAAGTGAAAAGTGAAAGTGAAGTTAGTCAGTCGTGTCCGACTAGTAGCGACCCCATGGACTGCAGCCTACCAGGCTCCTCCGTCCATGGGATTTTCCAGGCAAGAGTACTGGAGTGGGGTGCCATTCCCCTAAATTGGTCAATTAGCTGAAAAATAATGTGAAGTGACATGTGAGTATTACCCCAAACTGATGAAGCAGGTCAAACTGATGAAAAGCATACACATATGTGTGTGCATACTCAGTTGTACAGACTCCATGACCCCATGGACCATAACCTGCCAAACTCCTCTGTCCAAAGGATTCTCCAGGCAAGAATACTGGAGTGGGTCACCATGTCCTCTTCCAGGGAATCTTCCCGACCCGGGGATTGAACCTGCGTCTCTTATGTCTCCTGAATTGTCAGATGGGTTCTTTACCACTAGTGCCACCTGGGAAGCACCCCCCTACAAATACAGTTGTGCTTTTTTTTCTCTATAGAGTAGGTATATTCCTAAGCCCTGTATACTGTTGACACATAGCAGACACATAGCAAATGTTTGTTAAACTGACCAAATATTTTCTAGTGTCAACAGGAATGCCCTGTAGAAAATGCCCACCAGGTGATTACAAAATTAAGATCTAGTTCATAGGAGAAAAGATCAGTACTAAACATTTTTTCATATGAAAATATTTATTAATGACTTACCACGGGCCAGGAACTGAGACCAGTGGTGAGAAAAACAGAACAAATATTAAGCAAAAAATAAAATAATTATAAAATCCAAATACAGTAAGAGTTTCAAGTATATGTTTAGCAAAGATACACGGTGCAGCTAGTGGTAAAGAACCTGCCTGCCAATGCAGGAGACATAAAGAGAACTGAGTTCGATTCCTGGGTCAGGAAGATCCCCTGGAGGAAGGCATGGCAACCCACTCTAGTATTCTTGCCTGGAGAACCCCTGGTGGGATATGGTCCACAAGGTCACAAAGAATTGGACATAACTGAGCGACTAAGCACACACACAGACATGGATTTAGAAGTCTTCTGTTTACAAACAGATGAATTCTAGGAACAGAATACGAATTAAAAAGAAAAAGGGGCAGTTGAGGAGTGAAGTATAATCTTAGGAAACACTTACATTTCAAGGATAAAGAAAGGAAAAAGAGCTGGGGCAGTGAGAATAATTTATATAGTAGTATAGGAACACAGAGGCATGATACTCACAAAGTCAAGACAAAAGAGAGTTCCAGAAGGGTACAGGATTGTTAATTCAGATTATTGGCCTTTCCTGGACTCTCTTGTCCTCTCTCAGGTGTCCCTAAAGCACACTGTTCTGACTTTTGTGACAGCTCCTTTATAATGCTTATTCATGTAAATAGAAGTAGCAAGGGGAGGAACCAAGTCTTATATTTCTTTTTTTTCTTTTTTGATGTGGACCAAGTTTAAAGTCTTTATTGAATTTGTCACAATATTGCTCTGTTTTATATTTTGGTATTTTGGCCCCAAGGCATATGGGATCTTAGCTCCCCTACCAAGGATCAAACCTGTACCCCCTGCTTTGAAGTGAAGTTTTAAAACCCAGGTCTCCCAAATTGCAGGGGGATTCTTTACTGTCTGAGCCACTAGGGAAACCCTTGGACCACCAGGAAAACGTAGCTCAGTCGTGTCTAATGCTTTGTGACCCCACAGACTGTAGCCCGCCAGGCTCCTCTGTCCATGGGGTTCTCCAGGCAAGAATACTGGGGTGGGTTGCTGTTCCCTTCTCCAGGAGATCTTCCCAACCCAGGGATTGAACCCTGGTCTCCTACATTGCAGGCAGATTCTTTACCACTGAGCCATCAGGGAAGCCCCTTATTTATCTGTAACCCCACACCACCTCAAAAAAAAAAATTGGAACCATACCTCATACTGCAAACTAAAGAAACAGAATAATTTCTAAACTGCTCCAAGAATGAATAAAAAGAAAAAGGAAATTAAAAGAAACTATAAAATCACTGAAAGAAAACAAAGAATTCCTCATGAAATAATTATAATCTTGACTTGAGGAAGACCTCCACAAGTATTAAAACCCAGACTGTAAGTGAAAATAATTGATACTGGCTACTAAAAATAATGTCTTCTTGATTTAAAAAAAAAATCCCACACCATAAACTAAGCAGAAAGAAAACTGTAGGAAAAAACTTCACTTTATTTCTTACACTTGAGGTTCATTTTCCTAAAAGTATGTCAGTCAGAAAAAAGCCACAGCTAAATGGATAACTGGGTAAATAATATGAATAGTTCACAGAATAAAAAATTCAAATTTGAAAACTTTTATCACACATGACATGTGACACAAAACAAAGCTGCAGTAAAATACAATTTTCACCCCCAAAAAGGCCAAGATCCCCAATTTTTCAGACACACTATGTCATTTTTTCCAGGACTTCCCTGGTGGCTCAGATGGTAAAGCGTCTGTCTACAATGCGAGAGACCCCGGTTTGATCCCTGGGTCAGGAAGATCCCCTGGAGAAGGAAATGGCAACCCGCTCCAGAACTCTTGCCTGGAAAATCCCATGGACAGAGGAGCCTGGTAGGCTACAATCCGTGGGGTCACAAAGAGTCGGACACGACTGAGCAACTTCACTTCACTTCATGTCATTTTTTAATGAATATTTCTGAGGACCTGGCAAATTAGAGCACTGTAAGATAACTGGTCAAAAAGATCTGAGAGAGACAGCAATGAGCGGTCCTGAAGAGAGATCTTAGCTGCCTGTCCAGGGATTGAACCTGGGTACCCAGACCACAAGTGGCTATAGGCCAGAAGGACAATGTCCTTGGCTCTTTCTCCTGTTTGAAAGCAAAGATGTTTCAAGGAGGCAAAAACTGTAAAAACAGGTTCAAAGTTTCTTATTAGAGACACAGTATGACACGTGGGAGACCACATAGAAAAACAGTTTAAGTCAGAAGCAAGGCAGAAATACACAGCCAGAGAGGAGGGTGGGCGTCCTGAATGAGCAGCGCAGTAAAAAGGAAATTCAAATCACTTGTAGAGGACAGTTCATCTGAGATTTTGCTTACCTTTGCCAAACTATCTTTGTTTCTTTTTTCACACCTGGTCCTAGGACCACCTCTCCCCACAAATATGTGTGCACAAGTGTTTGCTAAGATGGCTCCCACTGCAGGGGCCTATGGGTGCATGTCCGCACTTATTACAGGGGTGGCACCTCTTCCCTTTTTGACCTCCAAGAAGCCTTCCTGGGCAGATGCAGACAGGGAAGTTTACCTTGACATCAGAAGTGGGCACCTTATCTCCTTACTTTAGCAGAGCCTAGCTTTTGCCACTAGCTTTGTCCTTGGAGTGTCTGGTTGAGAACAAAGCTTCAGTTTTACTGCCCTTGACAAACACCAGTCCAAGGGCCCATCTATCTCCTACCTCAAAAAGCTTTAAAATAGTCCCAAATACATACTTCCTGACGTAGCAATTCATTTCAGAGAAATGATTCCATAGTTTTACTCTCACATAGATATGATGCCTCTTTCTGTAAAAGCAACGAATGGGAATATTCTTTAATTCTATAATGTAATGTATTCCTGTAATGTCATTCTTATTAATAATGTAATGGAATATTATATGTGCACTAAAAGAATGAAGCAATTCTATATGTACTATGATGGAATGATATTAAAATATAATGTTAACCGGGGGGGGAAAGCTAGGAGTAGAATAATTTGTAAAATATGTTACCATTCATAAGAGTGTTTATAGATAAATATAATACCTTTAAAAGGATACTCATAATGTTGATCATATTGGTCAGTTGCAGGAAGGGTAGAATGGAATTGAGAAGTAGGAAGACAGATTTGCACTAAATAAATCTGTACCTTTTATGTTTTAACCATGTGAATATATCATCTAATACATTTCAGAAAAAATTCAATGAGGTGAAATTCATATAAGATAATATTGCTGCTGCTGCTGCTGCTGCTGCTGCTAAGTTGCTTCAGTCATGTCCAACTCTGTGTGACCCCATAGATGGCAGCCCACCAGGCTCCCCCGTCCCTGGGATTCTCCTGGCAAGAACACTGGAGTGGTTGCCATTTCCTTCTCCAAAGCATGAAAGTGAAAAGTGAAAGTGAAGTCGCTCAGTCGTGTCCAACCCTCAGCGACCCCATGGACCGAAGCTTTCCAGGCTCTTCCGTCCATGGAATTTTCCAGGCAAGAGTACTGGAGTGGGGTGCCATTGCCTTCTCCAATTTACCTATTTTTAAATCAACAATTCAGTGGCATTTAGTGTGTTTACAATGTTATACAACTACAACCTCTGTCTAGATCACCATCATTTTCATTACCTGAAAAGAAAACCCTGTACCCATTAAGCAGTTCCTCTTCACTGTTCCCCTCCCTCAGCTCCTGGCAACCACCAATCTTCTGTCCCTATGGATTTATCTATCCTGGATATTTCATATAAGCAAAATCATATAATATGTGACATTTTGTGTCTGGCTTCTTCCACAGAGCATACTGTTTCCCAGGTTAATCCACATTGTAGCATTCCTTTTTATGACTGAATAATGTTACATTGTATAGATAGACCACATTTTATTTATCAACTAATGGAACTTTAGATTGTTTCTACCTTTGGGCTACTGTGAATAGTGCTGTTATGAATATGCATGCACAAGTGTTGGCTAGGGTACCTGTTTTCCAATTCCTTGGATGTATACCTCAGAGTAGAATTGCTCAGTTCAGTTCAGTTCAGTTCAGTCGCTCAGTCATGTCCGATTCTTTGCGACCCCATGAATCGCATGTATGGTAATTCTGTTGACATTTTTTTGAGGAATCACCAAACTGGTTTTCACGGCAACTGAACCATTTTGTGTTTCCACCAGCAGTAAATGAAGGTTCCAATTTCTCAACATTTTCACCAACACCTGTTATTTTTTGGTTTTTTAATTATAGCCACCCTAGTGAGTGCAAATACTCATTGTAATAATTTGCATGTTCCTAGAAACTAATGATGGTGAGTATCTGTTCATGTGTTTGTTAGCCATTTGTGTATCTTCTTTGAAGAAATGTCTGTTCAAGTCCTCTGTCCTTTCAAAAATTCTCTTTTTGTTGAGTTATAAGAGTTCTTTACATGTTATGGATACTAGATCTTTATCAGATATTTGATTTGCAAATAGTTTCTCTCATTGTTAAAGTTGTCTTTTCACTTTCTTGGTAATGTCCCTTAAGACACATTCATTTTTAATTTTAATCAAGTCCAGTTTATCTATTTTTTCTTTTGTTGCTTGTGATTTTGGTAACATATCTAAGAATCCATTACCAAGATCATGAAGATTTATCTGTTTTATAGAGTAAGTTTTAGCTTTGACATTTAGACCTTCAGTTAATCTTTAGTTAATTTTTGCACATTAGTATGAAACTGTCTAATTTTGTTCTTTATTCTTTTGCATGTGAACATTCAGTTGTCCTAGAACTATTTTTGAACCTATTATATTTTCGAAATGAAATTTAAGTATGAAACAAATAGATAAACTTAGTCTTTTCAGGCTTTCCTCCTTTGGGGAGTGTCAATGTTTTGTGGTCTTTTACATGACTTAGGAGTTTTAGAGGCACCTTCCTGTATCAGTCCTCTGTACTAGCTGTGATTGAAGCATTGTCTCAGCCTGCACAGTTCCTTCCATGCCAGGAAATCTTGGATGAGGCTGGGATCTTCTGACCTAGTATTTAACTGACCTGATACACTATGCAGCTAAAAACCCCCTTCCTCCTCCAGTCTTGGGCATGATCTTTTCATTCTTCTTCAAACTCCAATCTCAGCGTAAGCTTGAACAATCAAAAGTCATGAAGCCATCCTACCAAGCCCAAATGAAGCAATGAAGCAGATGGTTTCTTCTGTGAATGGGGAGGGGAAAGGGGAAATGATAGGGAGAAACATAAACTGATGCCTCAAGAAATTATCCTGCTACACATGTACTGGAAACCTACTTACAAGAAATTCAAAAGTAAGATAGCCCCTACCCTCTTGAAATGAATAATGTAAGGACAAATACAGGCTAGGGAATTATAAGGAGCCAAGTTTCTGATAACACTTTTTTCTACACTTAAACTTTGCATTTACACTGACTTCAGTTCTCTGTCTGGTATACTGTGCCCCACACTTGTATGCTCAGTTCCGATCATTTTTAAGCAAACCTTGACTCAAATAGCAGTTACAGTCTTTTTAAAAAATTTATTTATTTTTGGTTGCACTGGGTCTTTGTTGCTGCATGAGGGCTTTCTCTAGCTGTGAGGAGGAGGGACCACTCTCTGTTGTGGTACACCGGCTTCTGATTGCAGCAGCTTCTCTTGCTGTGGAGCACAGGCTCCAGGCACTCGAGCTTCAGTAGTTGTGGAGCACAGACTTAGTTGCCCTGCAGCATGTGAAATATTCCTGAACCAGGGATCGAACTCACATCCCCTGCATTGGCAGGTGGTTTCTTCCCCACTGTACCACCCAGGAGGTCCATAGTTAAAGTTTTGATGCCCTATCTGACTGGCTAAATTCTCAGTCACCCATTTGTATAGGGGATCCAGTCAAGGAGACACAGTTCTGGCCTCCGTAATGCTGTTTGACTCATTACACATCTAGTACCACTTTATCCCTCTTTCAGGACTAACGTGCTGCCCTGACCCCAACTGGAATTAGACACTGTGCTGAGTCTTCTTGGGCCTCCTGTGTAGAAACAGAACTTTGCACAGTTACTTGCCCAGCCTAAGGTCCTGCTCCACAGCCTCTCTGTTTGATGATCAGCCATTGTCTGATTCCTGGATTCTCTAGCACTTTGTGCTACCCACCAGAATGGAAACTTAAGAGGTTACTAAAATTTGGTGTGTAATAATAAAGTCAGAAAGTTTTGAAATTAAAAAACTATAAAAAGGCCAATGAACATGGGCCTCCTGTGTAGAAACAGAACTTTGCACAGTTACTTGCCCAGCCTAAGGTCCTGCTCCACAGCCTCTCTGTTTGATGATCAGCCATTGTCTGATTCCTGGATTTTCTAGCACTTTGTGCTACCCACCAGAATGGAAACTTAAGAGGTTACTAAAATTTGGTGTGTAATAATAAAGTCAGAAAGTTTTGAAATTAAAAAACTATAAAAAGGCCAATGAACTCTTTATTATTTTCATTTATATAAATTTTTAACAACTGAAAATGTACACTGTTTTGCCAATACAATTGACCCTTGAACAACACGAGATTGAACTGAATGGGTCCATTTTCATGCAAATTTTTAAAGTAACTATAGTATCTATATCTTCATTTTATAGGTCTTTAGCAAGTATGGGAGAAAGTTAGTGTTTGATAAGGGATCACAATATGTGTAATCAATTTAACTAAAATGTGAGTCCTGATTCTATCCAAACTGACTGACTTACTTTGTTTACTTTCAGTTCAGTTCAGCTCAGTCGCTCAGTCGTGTCCTACTCAACCCCATGAATCGCAGCACGCCAGGCCTCCCTGCCCATCACCAACTCCCGGAGTTCAATTTCTCCTGGCAATCTTGATTCCAGCTTGTGTTTCTTCCAGTCCAGAGTTTCTCATGATTGCTTGGTATTTATTTTATATTTATTTGGGTCCTACTTTGTGAAACAATTATAAGAAGATGATTATTTAAATCATTATGATAGCTATGAGAGGGAAAGCTGTAAAAAGGTAAGCATGAACAGATTTTAATGCTGATGCTGATGCTTTTTTCTAATTGAAGTATAGTTGCCATACAATGTTATGTTAGTTTCAAGTCATGGCAAGACATATATATCTATGTCTATTCTTTTTTAGATTATTTTCCCTTATAAGCTATTACAGAATATTGGGTAGAGTTCCCTGTGCTGTATAGTAGGTCTTTGTTGATTATTTATTTTCTACATGCTGCAGCTGCTGCTAAGTCACTTTAGTCGTGTCTGACTCTGTGCGACCCCATAGACAGCAGCCCACCAGGCTCCCTCACCCCTGGGATTCTCCAGGCAAGAACACTGGAGTGGGTTGCCATTTTCTTCTCCAATGCATGAAAGTTAAAAGTGAAAGTGAAGTCACTCAGTTGTCTGACCCTCAGCTACCCCATGGACTGCAGCTTTCCAGGTTCCTCCGTCCATGGGATTTTCCAGGCAAGAGTACTGGAGTCAGGTGCCATTGCCTTCTCCATATTTTCTACATAGAAGTATGTATATGTTAAGCCCACACTTCTAAGTTATCCTTCTTTCTCTTTCCCCTTTGCTAACCTTAAGTTTGTTTTCTACGTCTATTGACCTATTTGTTTTGTATATAAGTTCATTTGTATCATTTTTTTATATTGCACATGTAAGTGATATCATATGATGTTTGGCTTTCTCTGTGGCTTATTTCATCTAGTATGATAATCTCTAGGTCCAGCTATGTTACTGCAAATGGTATAATTTTATTCTTTTTTATGGCAGAGTAATATTCTATTGGATCTGTATGATTCCCCACTGGCTCTGCAGTAAAGAATCTGCCTGCAATGCAGAAGCTGCAGGAAACACATGTTTAATCCCTGCATGGGGAAAATCCCCTGGAGAAGGGCATGACAACCTACTCCAGTATTCTTGCCTGGAGAATCCCATGGACAGAGGAGGCAGGCAGGCTACAGTCCATGGGGTCACAAAGAGTTGGACACAAATGAAGCAACTTAACACATGCACATACATATATATGTGTATATACATATATATATGTATATACATGCATACATCTTCTTTATCCATTCATCTATCAATAAATGTTTAATTTTTAAAAAATATTTATATATTTCATGAAGCTGTGAGGGTCTTAGTTGTGTCATGCAGCATCTTCAATCTTTGTTGCAGCCTGTGGGCTCTTTAGCTGCAGCATGCAGAATCTAGTTCCCTGACCATGGAGTGAACTTGGGTTCCCATGCAAGAGGAGTGTGGAGTCTTCACCATTAAACTACCAGGCAAGTCCCAAGATTAAGTTTTTGAAAAAATGAAAATAGAGCTACGTATTATCTTGCAGTCTCACTCCTGGGCATATATCCGGAGAACACCATAATTTAAAAGTACCCCAATGTTCACTGCATTGCTATTTACAGTAGCAAAACAGTGAAGCAAACTAAATGTCCAGCAACAGATGAATGGACCTTCATATTTAGACCCATGGCCTGTTTACAGATGAAGAAGCTAAATTAAGGAGAGGTAAAGTACCTTGGCCAATATTCTGTGATTAATTAGTGACAGAATCAGTATAATGTTCCCTGTTCTATTTTTTTATTATAACTTTCTCACTTTTTTCCTCTTTAATACAGTTATATTAAGAAAACAGACCCTTTCAAAGTAGTGTATTAATGTTACTACACACTTGAATTCAGATATTTCTATTTAAAGTTGTTAACTTGAAATTTTAATAATCAAAGCATGATTATTAGAAAATAAATGATGAGATTCATTAAACAAATTAAGAAATTGCTAATTAAATAGTTATAGTTAATTAAACAGTTATAGCTAATAAACTATTAATTGT
>SJYC01025370.1:0-18008 GCA_006408675.1 Madoqua kirkii | reverse complement strand
GGCACTCAGCTTTCTCCATCATCCAACTCAGTTAAGGATATTACTGAGTCAATAACTGACAAAATTGGAATACAATTGATAGATTAGAGTATTACATTGATGTTAAGTTCACTGAAATTGGTAACTATGCTTTGACCATATTAGAGAATATCCACATTCTTGAACTTTGTAGGAGTAAAAGTTGTAATTTTCAAGCAAAGGACCTTCAAATGGTTCAGGAAACACACACACACAAATGTAAAAGCAACGTTTATACAGTTACAATGGACAAATCTGGATAACGAGTATTTGAGTGTTTTGTTTTTTAAGTATTTGAGTAGCAAGTTTAATTTTTGCTACTATTGATGTTTGAAATTCTTTATTAAAAGAAGTTTTTAAAAAGAGAAAATTTAAAGAATAATTTGAGAATATCCATAGCAACCTTATTCATAACATCCTAAAACTGGAATACCCCTGTGCCCATCGACAAGAGAATGAGTAAATAGACAGCAATATAGCCAAATCATGAACCTCAGCAGGGAAAAGGAAGAACTACTGATAATAACAGCGATACGAATATCCAAAATGCTGGATGAAAGAAGAGAATATGCGCATACACACACACACTCTCTCACACACACACACACACACACGCACGCGCGTGCTACTTGAGTCAGTGAATGCGAAGTGCAATAACAAGCAAAACAACAAAAGCAATAACAAAAATAGATGTATGAAAGAAGTCAGAAAATGGTTGTATCTGGCAGTGGAGTAAAATCAACAATAGGGAGCATGAAGAAGCTTTCTAGGGTGATAACATATTCTTCGTTCTGTTTGGGGTGGTAGTTTCACGGGTGTTTACAAATGTCAAAACTCATCAAACTGAGCACTTAAGATCTGTGCCTTTTGTGATTTGTAAATTGTAATTCCAACAATTTATTCCAAGTGAATAAATATGAATGAATAGGCAAACAAATTAATTATTGTTTTTTAAAGGAAGATAAGACAAATTTCAGGTTGAAAAAGAAGTTAAATATCCCTGGAACTTGTTCCAATATTAACAACATTATGTACTGAAAAAGACCTGGTTTTTCTAAAAATAGGAAAGGGAGATAATTATCTTAAGAAGACCTAGGGCATCTGAAAATATGGAAGGGAAGTAATTTGTCTTACCCTTCCCTCAAGCAACCTTTAGAATATTTAAGAATTCCCTGTGGGATCTATGGTTAATTTCAAAACATAACCAACCAGTTTGTTAACCTCAAACGATGTGTATATTGCTAAACTTGGGAGGATGTCCTGATTTTGCCACTTGGGTTTTTTTCTTTTTCATACATATAAAGAGTGGCATGTCTTCATAGGGGCCTGTTAGGGCATGTTCTCTTGGTTTGCCCATGGTTAGCACCAACCAAGGCTGCAACTACACATGTTAGCTGAGTTCCACCCAGTCCAGGCATCTGTCTTTAAGCTGTACAAGTTCATTTTATTCAAATAACTAAAGGAATTAGTTCACAAAAACTAAACTGCCCAATGGACGTAATGTTAAATACCTACACCATTTTTCAGGCACTCACAGCTATAATCATATATAAAGATTTTTTACAACCCTCCATGACAGAAAATAAGAATCACCCTCTTCTAGCACATGACTGCCCCTTTATCTACAGCTACAGAAGCTGAGGTCAAAACGTTCTACTTAACACCTTATCATTGTTTTACTTGTCGTTCATTTCATACTCACCCGTATTTGGGTTGCAGATTGATCTGAGCACATGCCTTTGAACAAAACACCAGGAAGTAAAAAGAAAAATGATCTGGGAGTTTTGAGTCTGAGTTCCACCTCAAGTTATGTCATAACAAAACTTGTGTGGCCTTAATCTCTGATTCTCAGCTTTCTCATATGTGAAATAAAGGTTAATTCTGAGGATGGTGCTTGGAACCATAAACTACTGGGCCAAATAAGGACCTTCCAATGGAGGTAAAGGAACTACAGATGTAAACAGGATCTTACATGTTCACAAATGCAAACAACTAGGGAAGAATTGTTTTTCACATTACAACTTTCTCTTCCATTAAACAAAAATGTGTGTGTGTTTTATAAATTATAAAAATACAAAAAATATATAAAATAGAGAAGTTTTGGACAGGAATTTGTCCAAAATCAAATCAAAGAATTTGATTTCTAAATTTTTTATTGTATAAAATGTTTATCATTTTACCGGAAGGTGTTATGGCAGGGGGAAAGAATATATGAAAAATACATTATACACCTGCATGGGGATAGGAGAAGAGCTGGCCTAAGTGACTTGAGAAAAGAGTGTTTTTACCGGAAACTGTAAGACTAAAGACAAAAAGAACTGATGAAAACACTGATGTGTTTTACTTGGTAAATGTGTGGCACACAAGAGTACGGTTTAGCAATTCTGATACTGGCTCTGATACTATTCTGATTCAAGTGTACTAGGGGTAAACAAAATCAAGTAAATTGCAGATAACTGGAAATCATTGCCAGAGAAAGTTGCAAATAAACAAAGAAGGAAAGGCTAGAATGAACCCTGTGGAATTTGGTGAGTCAAAGATATCAGCATAAACATATATACATAGATAGATAGGTAGATAGAAATGATACAGAAATAAAAAGAACTTCATTGACCAAACTTGGAGGAATTTGAGCAATAAAATTTATATGAATATTGTTGGGCTATAACTTAAAGAATAAAATAAATATCTATTCCATATTGATATAAATAATTGATAAAAATGAAGAAGAGAAAACTCTTCCTTATAGAAAAATTCATGCAGGAGGAATGAGGGCAATAGAAAAATCACTATTTGAACACCACAGTAATAATTACTTTGGGCAAAATTCAAGGATGTATGCTAAAAAACTAGTAAATGAAGATTTAAAGAGAAACAGAATAGCTGCAAAGCCTCAATGTATCTTCCCCCTAGAATTTATTAAATGCTTTAATGGTTTTAAAATATGTCCACAAATTCTTTAATATGCCTCCCTCCAGAAGATGTCATTTATTTCCTCAGATCTTGAGTGTTAACTGGACTTCACTTCTGATTAATATAACATGGAAACAGGAAAAATGACAGTGCGGAAACCCGGCAGATACCACCAACCAACCAGTCATAAGTTGACTAGTACATGTTGATATCATGAATCTTTGATAGGATACAATGAAAAGGGTGCTGTATTGTGTGGTGTTCTTAAAATAACCCACAGCCTCAGTCTAATCATGAGGAAACATTAGACAAACTCAAACTGAGAAATCTTCTACAAAATACCTGGTCAGTGCTCTTCAAAAGTGTCAAGTTCATGAAACACAAGGAAAGACTCATCGCAGGTTGGAGGAGACGAAGGAGATATGGTGACTAAATGCAGTGTGGAATCCCACTGAATACAGGGGCAGAAAAAGCATAAGTGAAGAAAGCGGTGAAACTCAAACACAATCTGTGATTTTGTTAATAATGCTGTAAAAAAGTTGATTTCTCAGGCTTTGATAAATACAACACAAATGTAATAACAGGAGGGGAAGATAGACAAAACACGCAAGAATTCTCCGTACTGTCTTTGTAACTTATCTCGGCACTGTGTACCTTGTCTTCGTACTATTTTGTAACATCTCTAAATCTAAATTGTTTCAAAATTAAAAGTTAAAAAAAATGCCATAACAAAATGCATTCAGTGTTGACATAAAAATATGCACATCTAATTAAGTACTGTATCTATTGTTGAGCCCAGAACTCAAAAAAGAAACTAGCATTTTAAAAAATTCTAAAAAATATATTAAATGTAAAGAAATAAAGGCCACTGTATTTCCCCTTGGAATACTAGCCAACTACATCTCGGACTCATCAACAAAACCTGTGCACATACCTTACACATCATGGAATTCATTGTTTTGTCATTGCTTGCTTTTCATATCACTAAAAGAACCTCAGGAGTCCATCAAGTCCCAGGCTGGGGAATCATTTCATTCCTATCCAGACCAATAGACCCCATAGAAAAACATAAGCATTAGTACAAAGTGATTTAATGCCATTTTCAGTTGCTGTTGCTTTTTCAGAGATAGAAAGTGTAACGTTATATTCATGTGCATATAAAATTAAGAAGAGTTTACATGAATCTGTTCTACTAAAAAGGTAGAAGAAGGTAGGAAAAAAGACAAACTTTTATCCACACTAGGAAGTATATAGAGTGACAAGGAAAGGAGAGAGGAAGAGAGATGGGGAGGAGCTGCCTGCTGCCCCAAGGCAGGCACTGACTTCATGGCTGAATTTCTTGTGGTGCCCTAGAGAGTGAGTTTGCATGAGGAGGCAACACTTGAGAATAACTACAGTCAGTGTCCTGGTGAAGGAAGACTGTTAAAGTCCACCATCAAGATTCTGTTGTCAGGTCTGAGAATTAAAAAGGGTAGTGAAGTGAAAGTCACTCAGTCGTGTCTGACTCTTTGCGACCCCATGAACTCTCTAGGCCAGAATACTGGAGTGGGCAGCCTTTCTCTTCTCCAGGGAATCTCCCCAAGTCAGGAATCGAATCCAGGTTTCCCGCATTGCACATGGATTCTTTAGCAACTGAGCCACAAGGGAAGTCCAAGAATACTGGGGTCGGTAGCCTATCCCTTTTCCAGCAGATCTTCCCTACCCAGGAATCAAACCAGTGTCTCCTGCATTGCAGGAGTATTCTTTACCAAATGAGCTATCAGAGAAAGACTGAATAATTACTGGAGCTTTCACTTATAGGCACATAGCTCATTTTATTTACTTCTAAGGAAACTAAAGCCTAGGGACATTAAGAATACTTGCCATATATCACATGATGACTGGGGAAGCCAAATTGGCACTTAGTTTATGTGACCTCAGAGTTTGAGCTCTTAACCTAACCACAGTATGAAAAGTGTAGTAGCTGGGCAGACACAGGAACCAGGAACAAAGAAAGGCTAGGCAGGAATAACGTGAGAGAGGTTAGTATTTGCCTCAAATACCCGAGATTCACTTTAGAAGTGAATCTGCTGGGTTTCCCAGGTATAGGCCCTAACATTGGCACAAAAAAGGAAATGGCAATGGACATAGAGACATTAAAGTCCTTATTTCTGCTTTCCCCCACCTCCTTACACACACACACACGCACACACACGCACACACACACACACTCACACACACACACAGAAATCTCAGACTCAGAGAGGAAATGAAATTGGAATCACCACATGTAACCTCATACACCATCTGAAGCAGCTTGTCTCCATTCCCAGGGCCAGCTTTCCATCTGATTCCGTCCTGAAACGGCCATGAACTTGGCAGAGTGGAGGCTGGTTGGACAGTGTGACTGGGAACTCTCACCACAACAGAGGGCTACCTGCAAGTGGTTTGGGCCTCTCACACCTGCTGGTGAGACAGTTTCTAAACTGGCGAAAAACAACTAAAAAGCTTAAGAAGACCAAAATGATGTTCAAAGCCTCGTGTTCCTCACAGCCCTCTTCCCCAGCCTCTTTGTTTCAGGTGGCATCTTGTGTGTCTTCTCCAGAAAGCATCTTGTGCTCAAACTCTGCCTGATAGCATCTTCCTCTCTTCGCCTCTGTGAAATCCAAATCCAAAACCCCCAATTCTGTTTCTAAGTTAGCTGGAGCAAGTAAACAACTAAAAGGAAAGATTGAAATTGCAAAGGCCCTAGATTCTTCATAGCAGATAAATATACTCTGGATCTTCTGGGAGAAAACTTGCTTTCTGGTTCTGGCAGCCTGCTGAAGCCTTTTGGTAAGTTACCCATTCTGTTTCAGAGGGGAAAACTTTGTTTTAAATAAGTCTACTTAAGAGACACACTTAGAAGAGACAATGAAATCCATTTTGTAATTTTTATGCGCAAATTTCTGACAGACAAATTGATTCCAAATACTCTAAACGGATCCTTACAAAATACAAAAACAAACAAAACCTGATCACCTGGGCAAGTAAACATAGTCCATCTACCAAAAACACAACTTGTATCCAACTATTCTTTTGAGTTTGTATCTGAGACATGACTAAAATTCAAAACAAAACTATGAGGTTCCTGTTTGCAGAACCTCTGTCTATATGCTTATGTTTTCTGTGTCCATACACATGTATGGGCTTCCCAGGTGGCTCAGTGGGTAAAGAACCCACCTGCAATGCAAGAGCCACAGGCAGATGCAGTTTCCATCCCCAGATCAGGATGATCCCCTGGAGAAGGACGTGGCAAGCCACTCCAGTATTCTTGCCTGGAGAATGTGGTGGACAGAGGAGCCTGGCAGGGGTACTGTCGGTCTTCCAACTTTGTTGTTCTCCTTCCGTACGGTGTTGGCTGTTCTGAGCCTTTTTCTTCGTTATATAAACTTGAGAAGTAGTTGTCAGTCTCCATAAATAAGTTTCAGGGATTTTGACTGGGCTTGAGTTGAACTTATGTATTAAATTTATGAGTCTGTGACTCAAGTTGAATGTAATAATCAACTGACATTCTTAAATACCGAGTCTCCCTGTCCCTGAGCATAGAAGTGCATCTCCAGTTACTTATTCCTTCTTTAATATCTTTCGTCTGTTTTGCTGTTTTCCTTCAAGTCTTATACATATCTTAGGTTCATTTCATTTAGTGCTAATGTAAATGGTAGCATCTTTTAATTTCAAATTTCAGTTATTCACTGCTGCTGATATAGGAAAATAGACTTTTGCGTATTAACTTTGTATTCTGCAACTTTGCTGTATCTTTCATTAGTTCCAGTTGTTTGCTTGTTTTTGTAAATTCTAGTGGACTTTCTATTAATACATAATCATGTTGTCTACAAATTAACACAAATTTACTTCTTCCTTCTCAATCTGCATATATATTTTTTCTTTCCTTTTTGTATTAGCTAAGACTTCCAGTATAATGCTGAAAAGCAGAGGTGAGCTGGGAAAGACATTTTGCCTTGTTTGGGATCTTAATGGGAAAACTTCAAACTTTTCCTGTTAGGTGTGATATTAGCTATAGATATAAGGGCTTCCCTTGTAGCTCAGTAGGTAAAGAATCTGCCTGCAGTGCAGAAGACCCGGGTTTGATCTCTAGGTTGGGAAGATCCCTGGAGAAGGAAATGGCAACCCACTCCAGTATCCTTGCCTGGAAAATCCCATGGACAGAGGGGCCTGGAGGGCTGCAGTCCATGGGGTCGCAAAGAGTCGGGGACGACTGAGCAACTAACACTTATAAAATTAGTTGTAGATTTTTTTAGATATTTTTAAAAAACCAAGTTGAGGAAATTCACTTCTATTCTTCGTTTACTGAGTTTTTAGTCATGAATGGTGTTGGATTTTGTCAAATGCTTTTTCTGCTATATCCATTGATAAGGTTATGTGATTCTAATACAGTTCATGCACTCACAGATTTGGACTCGACTGAAACAACTGAACATGTGTTCATATACACCCAGGTATTGTTGATATGTGGTATTCTTTATCCCTGGATGGTATTTCTAAAATTTATTTGTAAAGAGCTCTAAAAACAAGCAAGCACTTATATGAAGTAAAGAAATGTTACAGAAACTAACCCCAAATGCTTTTCAAGTTCACATAATGTAGGGTGGTTGTTGCTGTTTAGTTGCTAAGTTGTTTCTGACTCTTTTTTGACCCCATGGACTGTAGCCCATCAGGCTCCTCTGTCCATGGGATTCAAGAATACTGGAGTGAGTTGCCATTTTCTTCTCCAGGGTATGGTAACTTTTGTTTGTATAGGTACATATCAATATATGTGTTCCAAAGTTGTGTGAAATCTCTAAAATTCTAAGTTGTCCTGATACACTTTTACTGGCCATATTTTAAAATGTATGTCACAGAAATAAGCAGATCCCCTTGTCAATCTCATTATAATGAAATCTCAACAGATCTTTAATAATGGTCCTCTTCAAGTCTTTTTGTCATTTATGGAAAGTTACTACTTCACTCTGGTGTTTTTGAAAAATGCATTTCATCTTCAAAAAACTTTGTGGAAAGGATTCTGATAGGTACTCTGTAATACAAGGTTTTTTGAATAAGTTTAAGATTATAGCACTGAACTGGGTAAGAATTTCTAAAACTCCAATGGAAAACTAATTGCCTTAGTGTTTTATGTTCAGATGTAAAGGATCCCTTTTTGTCCTCTCCTCTAAGCTACCTATATCTTACAGCAATTTGATAAATGATGTCTTCACAACAAAGGTTGAAGCAGTTATTTTTTTCTCCTTATTTGATCTCTCAAAGTGTTCTGAAGCGCTTATTAAGAATTCTTTTTTCTCATGACAATGTATTTGTGTAGGTTCAATGGCAGGCTTTTCTCCTTGTAATGGAATGCCCAACGCACCTTGTTACTGCATCTTTTCATCCACAACTGATAAATGGAGACAAACGTCTACACTGTAAAGGCCTAAATTGCTTCTGCTAAAAACAGCTTTGTTCTGGTAGAGCACTCTTTTTCATTATGTGCCTAGAAGACAAAGACTCCAGACATCACATGCTAAACCTGGAGATTTAGTGTACTGGAAAAGGCACCTCCAAAAGGACTCCCTCCAGCCTGAAGGGCAACTATCAGGTCCCATTGACTAACCCCTGTGCCACCAAAGGCCAGGCAGTAGGCTTCTAGCATTTGCACGTGCTGTACCTAAGGAGGCACCAAACCCCAAACTGGACCTGCATATAGTATGGCAACCTGAAGGTAAAGCTCACTAGGATCTGAAGCAGAAGACATCTGAGGCTGGGAGCTTTCCCAAGATGTCTGTGCCAGGCCCGTATGCTTTTCTTTCAGTACTGTCTCTTACCTTATTTTCTCATCCCTCCATGGAAGGACAATGCCTTGGTCCATATCCCCCAATTCTTTGTGAAAGAAGGAAAGCTCTCTAATTGCTGGATCTGCCATTGAAAACCTCGGTCCATCCAAGATAGCAATGACCCTTTGGCTGAGTCTGTCCAAGATTGCAATGACCTTTTGGTTCTTCCTAGAAGTAATTTCACTGGGGTTCCAGAGGCTGTTGTCTGCCTAGTCTGTGGGTCCATTTTATAGAGTCAGTGACTGTCTAACTTTATTCCTTGCTTCAACTGGACCCAGTCCTAGAATGGGTAAACAAGATCTTTTGAATGTTTATATGGAATTAGAAAACAAGTTGGATTATTTATAAATTTGTTGAATATCTATACACATAGGTAACCCCTCAGTGTGTAACAATATAATGCCCACGGCTTTGCTAAGTATAATGCTAATATCTCTACACCAACAAATAGATCCATAGATACTATCCCTTATGTGGGCACCTTAAGTACACTAGCTGGTTTTATTTTCATATATGGAAGTTTTGAGAAATGGCCTCTATGCTTGAGCAATCCATTGCCTCGGTAGCTAGAGAATACAAGGTCAGGGTGTCTTTGTTGTGTTCACTGTCCTATTCTCCCTACATAACTGAACAGAAGCCTCTCATTGATCTGTCCAATCAAGCTTCTGTAACTGCCTTAAGCGAGAACTTCTGGGAGGTGTATGTAATTCTGGTTTTTGCCTCCCTAGGAAGAGCTTTGGAATGCAAATAAACAAATGGTCAGGAGCCTCTCCTGACCTTAGAAAATTAGTTGATTCTGTAGACAGAGTTTTAGCTCAGCAATGGTCACTTAAAGCCCTGGCCAAAGTGGTTTTGGATAATCACATCATCCTTGATTACCTGTCTGCTGAGCAAGGAGGGATCTGTGCAGTAGCAAACACCTATTGCTTCACTTGGATAAAATCCTCTGAAATAGGAGAGACTAAATTACATAAAACTGAGTCTCTCTTGTGACCAGCAAACACACTGGTCACATCAACTTTTACCAGACAACCCACTCTCTTTTAGTTTATTCACCTGGCTACCTTCGGGTCTGGGTTCCTGGTATAGAGCCATCTTACAAACTGGGTTTATTATGTGCTTTTAAATTCTGCTCTGTATACTTGTTAAGTTCTGTGTTTATCGCTTGGCAGGCCTTTATAAAAATGACTTGCCTAATGTAAGAAGGTGCTAGCTCATTGCTTTGAGATTATTTCTACCACTTACAGCCTTGACTTTAAATGGACTTTTAACCAAAAAATGCATGAGAGTTTTCCCTACTACTTTCCAGCTCCATGCGGTTTCTGATTTGTGTACTTTCTCTTTGATATGGGACATGACAATCTGGCAAAGTCCCTTCTGGCACCAAGGGACAAATCAGTACATGTGAAGGTCCTGACTTGATCTGCAATCCTTAGAGGAAAGATCTTGACCAAAAGGAGGGAATGTAGAATTAATTACAGAGATTTCAGTTAAAATTAGAGTTGGGACAGGCCTGCAGGGTTAACTCTCATGCTCAGCCATCGTAAATTACTCCAATCAGGAAGAGATGTACATTTACATCTCTGACAGGAAAATGTTGCCTACTTTATTACCTGGCAGGAAGAAGAAAACTTCTCTCTGCCCAACAACAGCCCGGTTAGTCATAGACTGTAGAAGGCCAATGAATCAGAAGCATCTAACTTTTTACTCCCAGTTTCCTCTAGTGGACCCTGGTTTACAGTCCTTCCTAGCTTCTCCCTTTTCCCTGTAAAATCAAGTTTCCCTTCCTTGTTCTCTGGATTTGCTATGATCTGCCATAGTTCTCATATCCCAAATTGCAATTCCTCTCTCAATTCCTAAATAAACCTCCTTGTACTGATAAAATAACTGGACATTATATCATTAAAGTTGTCAAAGTAAAGCATAACAAAGGACCAGAAAAACAAGTAGACCAAGGTTATAATCCTAACCCTACAGCTAACCTGTTTGTGATTTTGTTCATTTCATTTAATCTCTCTGACCTTGTTTACTTGTGTGACAGGTGAAGATATTGATCAAGATGATCTTTTCATTCCCTCTGAGCTGCAAAATTCTTTAGACCATGTGAGGTACAAGAGTTCTAAATTTCTGTGCTATGGGACGTGAAGTGCCTCACAAAAGTTTCCATTGATTCTTTTTTTTCAAATTTTAAACTTTTTACTTTCTTTAGGGGTATGGCCGATTGACAATGTTGTAGTGGTTTCAGGTGAACAGTGAAGGACTCAGTCATACATACACATGCATCCACTCTCCCACAAACACCCCTCCCATCCAGGCTGGCAGACAATGTTGAGCAGAGTTTCACTTGCTATCCAATAGGTCCTTGTTAGTCATTAGGCTATAAATGTTCTAAACCTTTACCATAACCCATCTTTGTCCAAGGCACTGTCTTAGCTCCCCTCTTTGTTCCAGATTCAGTAACTTAAAGCTTATTTCACCCCATTCCTACTCTAAGTGAAAAATGGAATTACCTGGATAAGCCCTACCCCAGTGTCACACAGTAGGGAACTGATTCCCTTCTAGTGGGGAAAGGCTTAAAACAGTATCACAATACTGAATTTTTTCTGTGGAGGACATTAAATGTTCCTCAAACAGTAAGTCCAAAAAGCTTTTCTTAAACTGCTTGCAATACAACTAAATATTGAAAAGAATGTTTTCAGGCAAATTCAGCAAATTCCTCGGGCCTGAATGCTTTCAGTTAAAATACAAATGGTGTATAAAATTCTTCTTTGAGCTAGATTTTTTTAATGACTTCAAGCAAATTACCATATATATACAGATTTCTAAATTTACTAAATTTTATTCATGGCTGCTCACCTGTTTACATAGACATCCACAATCACATTGCCTTCCCCACATGGTTGGGAGTTACTATAGATCAGCGGGCTTATTAAGAGGGATGGCTTATTAAGAGGGATGGCTTAGTGCTCTGTCGGACACAAAGAAACTTCGAATATAATTTCAGTGAAAAGCACTGAAGGTACACTTCCAAGACTCTGTCTTTAACCAAAATGTAAAAAATGCAGTCAAACTCTTCTGCTACTCAGGGTCTTTACCTTGACTCTGAGTCCTGACTGCAGGCTATACCACGTCTGAATATAGTGCGCCCAGCATCAACCGCTCTGTAAGATACATTTTTAGTCCTCCCAGTTTAGTGTCCTCTCTTTTGTGCAGTATTTAATAAGCTTGTTTATGTATATTAACTTTGTTATGTTCAGATTTTATATCCTTTTTTTAATGGAGTCTTTTCTTAAATTTATTTTATTTTATTATTTATTTTGGCTGTGCAGGGACTCAGTTGCTGTATGTGGGCTTGCTGTAGTTGTAGTTGTAGTGACCAGGGGCTACTCTGTACCTGAGGTGTGCCGGCTTCTCTTGCTGTGGAGCTCTGGCTCTAGGACACGTGAGCTCAGTAGTTGTGGCACGTGGGCTTAGTTGCCCCTGTGGCAGGTGGAATGTTCCTGGACTAGGAATTGAACCCATGTCTCCTGCGTTGGCAGGACGATTCGTAACCACTGGACCACCAAGGAAGTCCTATATTCTTTTTTCTAACTTCCCACTCTTGCCTGGAGAATCCTAGGGACAGGGGAGCCTGGTGGGCTACAGTCCATGGGGTTGCGAAGAGTCGGACACGACTAAGCGACTTCCCTTTCACTTTTCACTTGCATGCATTGGAGAAGGAAATGGCAACCCACGCCAGTGTTCTTGCCTGGAGAATCCCAGGGATGGGGGAGCCTGGTAGGCTGCCGTCTATGGGGTCACACAGAGTCGGACATGACTGAAATGATTTAGCAGCACATTGCACAAATCTTACCAGGATTATAAGATGTCCACGCCCCAGTGTACTGTGGAGCAGAACCAACTTCTCACAGATCTATAGTAAATGGGACAGACTGCTTTTTTCCTTGGTGGCAACTGGTGCCAACCCTCTCTTCACTAGTTCTTGAACTTAGTAGATGAAATTAACATTCCCTTGTCTGGAGACACTTGAAAAAAAAATCACAACTGAGGCAGATTCCTCTCAAGGTTATACTTTTATTCCTCAAGATCTGACCTATTTCCCTCATTGCCTTCTGACTGGTAACTGTGGTAAGAGCTCAGCATAGTCCCAGAGCAGAAATACAGTTCCTATTCTGGGAGGAAGTAGCCTACATGCTGAAGAAACTTCAGGACCTGGTGAATACGAATATTTCAGGAGGACACATGTGTGAGGACCTTGAGGATGCTGGATCAGGGGTGGTGGTGGCTGGTGGGGACATAAAGCGCGGTGGAGTACAGTCTATTGACCCGGGCACACTGCTCCATGGCTTGGAGCTCAGTGTTCTGGCAAGGACACCAGCAGCCCACCTCACACGGTGCTGCTGAGATGACTCTGAAGCTTGTGCACTAGAGCCCACTATCAGCATGAATGAGATGGGGATGCCGGAACTGCCTTGACATAGTATTGAGGAAAAATGCCCATGATTCAAGGAGGTAAAAATACTAGAATCGATTCATTGTGTGTGATCAAGAAAAGCTAGCACTGGACAATCTTCCCTGGGAAAACGGAGAGGACATTTCTTTTGTAAAGCAATGAGGAATACTTGCTAAGGGGCATCAGCTAATTTAAGAAGCACAGTGATAACTATCCCATTTAGGATGGGGTTGACAGAAGAAGGTATTGCAAAGGAAAGGAGATGACTAATATCAAGGTGCTGATAGGATTCTGGAATGACAGAGACGAATAGCAGCACTTAGAATAAAGAGGACATAAGCCATAATAAGGCCATGGCACCCCACTCCAGTACTCTTGCTTAGAAAATGCCATGAACAGAGGAGCCTGGTAGGCTGCATTCCATGGGGTCGTGAAGTGTCAGACGTAACTGAGCACCTTCACTTTCACCTTTCACTTTCATGCATTGGAGAAGGAAATGGCAACCCACTCCAGTGTTCTTGCCTGGAGAATCCCAGGGGTGAGGGAGCCTGGTGGGCTGCCATCTATGGGGTCGCACAGAGTCGAACATGACTGAAGTGACTTAGCAGTGGCAGCAGGCTATCTGTTATAGGATTCAATCTGCCTTAACAGCCACCCCCCACCACCCCCGGCCCTCGCAGGAATCAGTAGCAATAACTCATAAATCATAGTATTCTCTGAGGGCAGGTCAGGTAGAGAACCACTCAGAACATTATTTAACTTGTAAAAAAGAATAAAATAAAAAAAAACCTGGTGAACAGAAAACCTTCACCAGCTTTCATTTCAGCGGAAAAGAGTCCATCACCCAGTTTCCAAATATGTCATTTCATAGACCCAAAGCTCATTCAGAAGGAGAAGTGGATCCCTTTGAGGAAAGATAATGCAATGCTTCTGTAAGTATGCATGATAAACATTCTCATGATCCTAGCCAAAGGGGATCTAAGATTGTTTATCAGAGTTAACACACACCGACAAAAAGGGAATCCTCAGACTTCTAAAGAACTGCTGAATATTGGGACTATGGTTCTGTGTTCATACTGACTCAAGGGTGCTGCAGCCCCTTCATTATCCTCTCGTTGAAAGGGGTTATAAGAAGGGCCAGGTTAGAAATGGAGTTCCACCTGTCTCCGATGGGTTCAGCAGATCTGCTGGAGCTAAACTGTGGTTTTTTCTCTAGTTTCTGAGTATGCAGTTAGGGTGTATACAGTTAGTATTAATAGCTGGGAGAAGCCGTACATTGGTTTCCCAGCCTGTGAAGAGCTGTCATGGTAAAAAACTTGAAACTGTCTCTTCCCTCAGTCAAGTTAGCATGCCAAAATAATAATACACCCTGGCAGGATTGCACACTAGCTACCCAGCATGGTTGCTAAGTCAATAATATATCACAGAATTTGGAGGTAATTTTTTTCCTTCCTTGTTTTACTCTTTCAGAACCTCAATCTTGCTCTTTGGAATTACTTTTTAAATAAACTCCTTGCATACGAGACTGTTTGGGGAAGACTTGGCTTAAGATGATTCCTCAGCGGCCTTGTCTGTGTTATTCCACTTATTTTGGGGAACCATACCTTTGTCTTCTGTGGCTATATTATCTGAATGGAAGCTGCCATATTCTTAGAGGACTTCTTTTCCTGGCAGTAGTAATTTGTCAAGGGATGGATATGGGACACAAAATGGGCCAAGAGGAGTGCTTCTCCAAATTCCCTCTGTATGGAGCTTTTGGGGAAAATAGCCTCAAGTCTGAGGACTACTGGCAGAACAGAGAGTCTGCCCAGACCTGCAAAAACTCATATTTGCTAAAGCGACCATATCTGCTTATACGTCTTCTGGAAGAATGCATTCTATCTGCCCTCCCTTCCCCAAATAGTTTGAGTATCTTATTGAGGCATTTAAATTACATTCAGAATTATAGTTCCTGAGCTTCCAGTCCCTTGAATACAAGCAAAAGCAGAGAAGAAGGTGGAAACAACTGCTGATTGCTAATAAACAGTATCAAATAGGGGAGATGTATACTTCACAGGATTGGGGATGGCTGGAAGAGATTATGTACCATGGCTGGTTCAGATTAGGAATTAAATATATCAGAGGAGATTCAGCTAAAAAAAACCAAACAGGTAAAGCAGTATTGCCAGGTAGATTTTATCTGTTGCAACCTATTTCTCTTTAACACTTCTAAAGGGATAAAACAATCAGCCATTTCTAGAAACACATGACATAAAAATGTACCAACTTTTGTACCATTATATTATTGCTATAGGTATTATTTAATCTCTGAGCTAGGTATTAGTATCTTCATTTTACAGATGGAAAAATGGGCTTTGAAGAACTATGTATTTTCCTCTAGTTTATGTCATTAGTAAGTGATAGAAATAGGACCTTGAATACAAGCAAAAGCAGAGAAGAAGGTGGAAACAACTGCTGATTGCTAATAAACAGTATCAAATAGGGGAGATGTATACTTCACAGGATTGGGGATGGCTGGAAGAGATTATGTACCATGGCTGGTTCAGATTAGGAATTAAATATATCAGAGGAGATTCAGCTAAAAAAAACCAAACAGGTAAAGCAGTATTGCCAGGTAGATTTTATCTGTTGCAACCTATTTCTCTTTAACACTTCTAAAGGGATAAAACAATCAGCCATTTCTAGAAACACATGACATAAAAATGTACCAACTTTTGTACCATTATATTATTGCTATAGGTATTATTTAATCTCTGAGCTAGGTATTAGTATCTTCATTTTACAGATGGAAAAATGGGCTTTGAAGAACTATGTATTTTCCTCTAGTTTATGTCATTAGTAAGTGATAGAAATAGGTCTTGAACCTAGTGTTTTTTAGCTTCAAAGTTTATGATCTTTTCTCTTACCATGTTGACTTCTAATAAAAGTACAAATGGCCTTTGGAGTACAAATGAATTAATCCCAGTTGGGGGAATCTGAGAACCATTTTGAAGGAAGTAAGACTTATGGCTGGCCTTCTGAATGACTCAACAGGTGACTATGGGGAAGGAAAGCACATTCCAGGTAAGGACAAACCTAGAGAGAGAAAAGCAACGAGCCTATCTGGAGAGTGATGAGTGGCTTGGGGTTTAGAATTCAGTGGGGGCCAGAAAGCATTTCCCAGATGAAGCTCAGCAAGGCCAGAGACTGGGTCCGTACCACTGTGTCCTCAAGAGCCCAACACAGCACCTGGGACAACACCGTAACAAGTTCAATAAAGATTTTCAAAAAGGTCGATGTCAAGAAAAAGAAAAGATAATGATGATAGCCTGGTGCTATGTAGGGTAAGGCGGAGCTCAAAGAACTTGTAGGGTCAGAAACTGCTGACTGTGTGTTTTTGTTGTTGCTGTAGTTCCCGCAGTGAAGCCACCAGCCCGCTGCTAGTCTCCACCCAACCAATACTAAGTAAGCCATGCGGACAGCATCACACCGCTCAAGCCCTCTTGCTGAGTCGAGGCTGGGAGCAGTGCAGTAACCCCCCAGGAAGACAGAGTGACCTGGGCAGTGTCAAGCCCAGGCTGCCTTACCCCAGGATTTGACAGAAACCCTGGGGAAGGCATCAGCTTTTCCTTAAATTATGAAACGGAGGGTCAAGCATGTCTTAGTAGGATAAGTTTCACATAGAAAAAAGTGCACAGGTAAAGAACCAAAGGCAAATAGTATATCTGAGCATATTTACTGAAAAGAAAGTGTTAGCAAATCAAAGAACTAGTTAAAATTCTTCTAGCAGCTCAAAATGATCACCATAAACTCTGAGACACTGAACTCTGAAAATTAAATCGAATAAAAGAAATGTTGCTCAGAGAAATCTTAATTGTGCCAATAAATTTCTTTCAGTACATTTCTTTAATGATAAATATTTGACTTATTTTGCATTTCTTTAATGTAATGATAAATATTTGACTGCTTAGAAAATCCAAATATTTACATTTGTAATCCTCCTAATGACCCTGAAGGATTCAGAAAGTATAGTTATTGTGAGCATTCTACAGCATTATAACTGCCTTTGCTAAATCTATTGTATTCTGACCTGTGATATTGTTGTGTACTTGCATTTTCTCTTCCACTAGATTGCAGTTCAATTTTGCAGTCCTTCAAACTGCCTTGTACATAGTTAGTACAATAGATGCTGAATTCAATTGACAATTTTCCCAGTTTTAATCATATGCATTAGAAGAGAATGAAACATTAGTTACCTTAGTAATTTACCATTTGCTTGGAAAGGGTAAGAATGTGTTTATGAAACTCTTACAATTTTATTATTTCTAATATGAAATTAAAATATAATTTAAAATCACCTGAATTTTTTTGTTTTATTTTTTTTTATTTTTTGGCTGTGCCTCTTGGCATGTGGGATTTAGTTCTTCTACCAGAGATTGAACTTGTGCCCCCTGCAGTAAAAGCACAGAATCTTAACCACTAGACCACCAGGAAGTCCCAGAATCACCTGAATTGTTATCACACTTTTCCTCTAAAGAGCTCATTGCTCACCATGGACTTTAAGGCCACAGTTTTAGTAACAGATGGCCATTGCTGATCCCACAAAGACATCTACCCACCTCTGGCTCAGAGAGAGAGATGTTTTGCTTAGAATGGAGAAGTGGTTCCTGCAATGAAGGTGAGGGAATACAAATGTGTATCAAAATGAAGATGAAAATGAATATAATCTTGTGAACAATTTGATGAATATCTTTCCATTCTTTTTTCCTGAACTTTTTTTCATGTTTAGAGTTATGTAC
>SJYC01025369.1:0-13374 GCA_006408675.1 Madoqua kirkii | reverse complement strand
TTTAAGAGAATCTAAAATGAAGCAGATGCTTTGAACTGATCTGAATTTAGAGCTGAAAACACTGTAAAGTCTCTTTTGTAACTCACACTGGCTTTGAAGAAAAAGATCAGAGTCTTGAGAGGTTTCATTTTCACATGGATAGCTGAAGAAGACAATGCCCAGAGAAGACTGGAATTTTTCTTTGTATGCACTATGGAAGAAATACCTATTTTATATGTAAAAAAAAATCAAGCGTTCTTTTCTCTAGACAAAATGTAGAGAGACAGAAATAATAGATATGGGGAAAAAATAAAGGAACTAAAAAGCTTATGTATTTTGTTAGTATACTTTGCTATCTGAGAGTCCCCCTGGTTTATTAACAGAAGAGTTCAATGCAAGGAAATGGTCAGAGTAATGTGTTTATCTTTGGGAATAAACTACAAATCTTCATTTTAGATAAGCATTTATTTAGTTATTTTTATAATAATATGATTTTTAGCATACCATACTACTACCATAGTGTGGTAGTCTTTTTTCATTGATTTTAAATGCAACATATATGGCCAGATATGACAAAGCCACAGCTAACATCACAATCATCCACAAAAAGATGAGAGCATTTCCTCTAAAATCAGGAACACGACAAGGATGCCCACTCTCACCACTTTTATTCAGTTTTGTATTGGAAGTCACAACAATCAGACAAAGAAAAGAAATACGGGAAACCAAATTGGAAAGGAAGAAGTAGAACTGTCACTGTCTGGCATTTCAAATGACATAATACTATATATAGAAAATCCTAAAGATGCCACTAAAAAACTGTTAGAACTAATAAATGAGTTTGGTTGGTGAAGCTGTGGGATACAAAGTTAATATATGTAAATCTGATGCATCTCTATCCACTAATAGCAACTTATCACAGAGAGAAATCTAGAAAAGATTTTGATGCAATATTTACAATTGCATCAAAAGAATAAAATACCTAGGAATAAATCTAACCAATGAGCTAAAATGCTTATACTCTGAAAACTATAACACACTGATGAAAATGAAAGTGACACAAACAAACGGAAAGACAAGCCATGCTCAAGAGTTGGAAGAGTTAGTAACACTAAAACGTCCATACTACCAAAGGCAATCTACAGCTTCAGTGCAATCCCTATCCAAATACCAGTTGCATTTTTCACAGAACTAGAACAAATAATTCTAAAATTTGTGTGGAAACACAAAAGACCTCCAATAGACAAAGCAATCTTGAGAAAGAACAAAGCCAGAGGCACTGTAAGTTTAACACACTGATGAAAATGAAAGTGACACAAACAAACGGAAAGACAAGCCATGCTCAAGAGTTGGAAGAGTTAGTAACACTAAAACGTCCATACTACCAAAGGCAATCTACAGCTTCAGTGCAATCCCTATCCAAATACCAGTTGCATTTTTCACAGAACTAGAACAAATAATTCTAAAATTTGTGTGGAAACACAAAAGACCTCCAATAGACAAAGCAATCTTGAGAAAGAACAAAGCCAGAGGCACTGTAAGTTCCAGTAATCCAAACAGTATAGTACTGGCACAAAAACAGACACATAGATCAATGAAACAGAACACAGGGCCCAATTTAAACCCATACTTTTATGGCCAATTAATCTGTGACAAGGGAGGCAAGATTATACAATGGAAAAAAACAGCTTCTTCAATAAATTGTGCTGGGAAAACTGGATAGCTACATGCAAAAGAATCAAACTGGATTACTTTCTCACACCATATTCAAAAATAAACTCAAAATGGATTAAGACTTAAATGTAAGAGCTGAAACCATAAAACTTCTAGAAGAAAACACAGGCAGCATGCTCTTTGGTATTGATCTTAGCAACTTTTTTTTTTTTTTTTGGATCTATCTCCTCAGGCAAGGGGAGCAAAAGCAAAAATAAGCAAATGAGGCTACATTGAACTAAAAACCTTTTGCACAGCAAAGGAACTATCAGCAAAATGAAAAAGTAGCTTACTGAATATATTTACAAACGATATATCCAATAAGGGGGTAATTTCCAACACAAACCAAAAACTCAGATAATTCAACATCAAAAACAAACCTGAGTAAGATAGGAACAGAGACCTGAAGAGACATTTTTCCAATGAATATATACAGACAGCCAACAGACACGAGAAAGTGTCAACATTACTAATCATCAGGGAAATGAAAATTAAATCCCAGTAAGATGACACCACACATCTGTCAGAATGACTATCTTCAAAAAGCCAACAAATAACAAGGGTTAGCAAGGATATGGAGAAAAGGGAACCTTCATGGACTGTTGACAACATTGTAAATTCCATAGCACCCACTATAGAAAATAGTATAGAAGCGCCTCAAAAAGTTAAATATAGAACTGCTATATCATCCAACAATTTTACTTCTGGGTATTTACTCAAAGGGAAAAAAACACATCAATTTGAGAAGATATTCACTCCTTAATGCTCAGAGCAGCATTATTTACAATAACCAAGACGTGGAAGCAGCCGGAGTCCATCAACAGATGAATGGATGAAGAAGAGGTGGTATATGTACAGTGGTATATTACTCAGTCGTACAAAGAAATCTTGTCGTTTGTGACAACATGAATGAATTCTAGATAGTACTATGCTAAGTGAAATAAATCAGGCAAAGACAAACACCATATGATTTCACTTGTAGAATCTAAAAATATAAACCAAACAAAATGAAAGCTGGCTTACAGGTATAGAGAACTGACTGGCGGTTGCTAGAGGGGAAGCCCATGGTGCGGGGTGAACCTGGTGCAGGGGACACAGAGGCACAAACCTGCAGTTATAAATGAAGTTATGGGGATGAAATTTATAGTATAAGAAATATAGTCAGTAATAGTGTAACAACTCTGTGTGGAACCAGGTGGTTACTTATTTCAGTGTTCATTTCATAATGTATGCAAATATCAAATCAATACGTAGTACACCTTGGACTAATATTTATGTCAGATATATTTCAGTTTTTAAAGGCAATATGTTTAATGTAGAGAATAAAAAATGCTTCTTTATTGAATAAGTATTTTTAAGATCCTGCTGGGTTTATGCGTTAGGAATGCAATACCAAACAAACACAGATGTGGTCTGTTTTCAGTTTGTGAGAGTTCAGTACATATTACTCAATCCCCCAAACAACTCTATGATCTTAAATGCCCAAAAAGAACTGAATTTTAAACACACAGTGGAATACTATACAGTAATGTGAATGAAGAATTTATTATTACATACAGTGCATAAATCTCTGAACATAGTGTTAAGGAAAGATGCCCAATACAAAAAAGTACATGTTATATGACTCCATTGACATGAAGTACAAAGCAGGCAAAGTTAATCTGTTAAAAAAGGTCATACTTTGGGACAAAAGGACAAGAAGAGAGCACAAAAACCACGTCTGGAGTCAGGAAAATGTTCTATTTCATGATCAAGGTGCTGGTTACATGGATGAGTTAAGTTTGTGAAAATTCAGTGTAGCTTTAAAACTGCAACAGCATTAAGAGAAAATAGTTACTACTATTTCCATTAACAGATGGAAAGTCTGAGCTTCTGAGAGGCTGATGACTTGGCTCAAAGTCATACTTTAAGTGGCAGAGCCAGGTTTCAAACCAGGCTACGTGCCTCCAGGGCCCAGGTGTCTGCGGAACCTGAGAAACACCCATTCCTCCACACGCTCAGCAGCGTTTGGTGTTGCCAGATTTTTGCATCTGGGCCACTGTAGTAGGTGTGGAGTGGTGTCTTTACCATTCTAGGTACCATATATCTTGGTATACGTTCCAAGTGTATTTGAAAAGAAGATGTGTTCTACTGTTCTTGAGTGGAGTGTTGTGTAAATGTCTGCTCAGTCTTGTTGACTGATGTCTTGCTGAGTTCTTCTGTGTCTTTCCTAGTTTTCTGTCTACTTGCTCAGTCAGCTAGATTGTGCATGTGCTGTTTTAATACACAGACTGTGAATAGAGACTTAGTCAAAATAAGGAAGGGAACTTTGTTCTGTGGAGTGATAGCTGATATGACTACCCCAGGCACCTGGGAAGGACAAGCATTGAAAGTACAAAGGGCAAAGGCAGGTGCTTACTTCACTGGTCCTAAAATATTTCAGTGAGGATAAGATCCAGTCTGCCCAGACTGGGTCTTGGTATAGGTAAAACCTGAGTTTTCAGGGCTTCATCTTTGTATCTCCCACTCTGCTTCCTATCTTGGAAGCCTTCAAAATTATCCACAGTGGCCACCATTTTTTTTTAAGTAAGTTCAGCCTCTGAATGTACCTGGTCTTTACATGTTCACTGCCCTTCAAAGCTGAATGAGCCCATAACTCCACTGCTCCTGTCTCTCAATCTACTTTGTACTTTGGAGAGAGACCCAAGCTTTTGACTCTAACTTTGCTCACCACTGCTTTCTCTAAGGGCTCTGAGCAACCATTCACATCTAAAAGTGTTTGTCTGGGCTAAGAGGGAGCTACTGCTGAGTTGAGAAGAGCTACTGCTCTTTTCTCACTCTGCTTAGCTTTTAGAATCTTCCTCGTACTTCTGAGACCACTGGGAAGCAGAGCAAGTCCCACAATCCTCCTAAGAGGTTATAGTTTTAAGACATTGCCCTTCATTGCAGGAATGGCCACAAAAGTCCAGGGATTGGCATTTGCTTTAATTGAAAGATCAGTTTCAGAAATTGACTCTCAGAGTGATAAGTTAAAGTAGCAGTAGTGCTTAGGATAAGAAATGTTTGTATTAACTGCTAATTATTGAGTTCCCCAGTTGGGCCATGTTCTCAACATATGTTATTTCATTTTTATCAACACAGAACATATGGTAAAGTAGATATTATTTGCCCCATCACAATTAGCCGAAGCTGAGAAGACTGATTTACTTTCCAAAGGCACAGGGTTAACAAATGACAAAATTGAAACTCAAATCTAAATCAGATAGACTCCAGATTCTAGCTCTCAGTCACCAGGCTAATAGCCTCCCACAGAGAAAACACTGAGATCCACTCCATCCACATGAGAGCATGGGTCACATTATTTTAACACAGTTATTTGGAATCTGCTCTAGTCAGTCAATGATTGACAGAGTCCAACTATATGCAAGGTACATGGGCAGGTACACTGAAGGACAAGCCAAAGTATGACATGGTCCATGCCCTGAAGTTAGAGAGAAGGCATCACACTGAGTGAAGAATTTAAAGGCAAAAAGTTAGAGAACAACATTGGGCAATAATGCAAGAGATACCACAAATAAAGCAGAAACTTCAGTATGTATCAGACCCTGTTCCTTTAAAACCATTTTTATTGTGATATAATATACATAACAAAACTCACCATTTTAAGCATACAGTTCAGTGGCATTACATGTATTCATATTGTTGTGCAGCTATTACCACTTTCCATCTCTAGAACTTTTTCATCACCCCATATCAAGGTTCTGTATCCAGTAAACAATGACTCCCCTCTCTTTCCTTCCTTCAGCCTTTGATAACTTCTGTTCTACTTTCTGTCTCTATGTGTTTTTATGTTCTAGGAATCTCATACAATATTTGTCCTTTTGTGTTAGGCTTATTTTACTGAGTGTAATTGTTCAAGGTTGATCCACATTGAAGTTTTCATTAGAACTGCACTTTTTTTAAAGCTGAGTGAGAAATACTCCATTATATGTTTCTATGTCATTTTTCAGTCCATTTGTCTGTTAATGAACATTTGGGTTGCTCCAAGTACCTTTATAGGAATTAACTTAGGACTTCCCTGATGGTACAGTGGATGAGAATCCAGCTGATAATTTAGAGGACATGAGTTTGATCCCTGATCAGGGAAGATTTCACATGCCGCAGGGCAGGTAAGCCCGTGTGTCACGACTACTGAGCTAGCGCTCTAGAGACTGCTACACGAGAGAAGTCACCGTAATGAGAAGCCCATGCTCCAAAACGAAAAGTGACCCTTGCACATCGCACACTGCAACTAAAGAAAGCCCTTGTGCATCAACAAAGACCCAGACCAGTCAAAAATAAAGAAATAGAGTTAACTTGACCTTTGAGGTAATTATGGTAATTATTAGTATCCTCATTTTCAGATGAAGAAACTGAGACAAATGAAGAAGCTTGGCCAGTAAGCAGTGGGTTTAAATCCAGAAGCCTGCGTAAAGAACCTGAAATCTTAGTCATTATGCTCTCCTCTCCCTGTGTTTTTAAGTGGAAGATACAGTTAACAAAATTCAGTATATGTAAGAATGAGGCAATCGCCACAGGTTGAATTGAGAGAGGAGCTCTTCATGGCAGCTGTCGTTCTGGTTCTGAACCTTACAGGAAATGAAAGACTGGAATAAACCGTGGGCTACAAAGCCAACATCTTTGAAGGGGCGGAGACAGGGCTTGCTTTGAGGAAAGGGTCATTTAAGGACTTGCAGGATCAGCCATTTTCCACAAGGGATACCATGTGCCAAGGAAAGCATTGTGAACAAGGTGAGATGACTTAAGCTGCTCCATGGCCTACTTGGCAGACACATAGCCTTACCGGAATTGTACTGCTTTAAACACAGCTGCTGAGTCGAGATTAAACAGCTTTGAAAACTGAATATACATTTCCCCACAAACCTGTAGTACACTTCATTTTTTAAATTAACTGACATTTTAAGTGCCCTGGAAAGAGTGGCTCTTAAATACGTCTTTCCTTTTTAATGTAGAGTGAACTACAGGCCATTTCCTTACATTGTATTTCATAGAATCATTCAACACCATCTAAAGGCAATCCACCTTTTCACTGTTTTACCTCCTCCTGCAATGCTTTCCAGGTAGTGTTAGTGGTAGAGAACCTGTCTGCAAATACAGGAGACATAAGAGATGTGGGTTCTATCCCTGAGCTGGGAAGATCCCCTGGAGGAGATCAGGGGCAACCCACTCCAGTATTCTTGCCTGGAGAATCCCATGGACAGAGGAGCCTGGCAGGCTACAGTCCATAGGGTCACAAAGAGTTGGACACGACAGAAGAGACTTAGCAGGCACACATGTGATGCTTTTAGCTGACGTATGGGTAGGTGAAGACACCCGGAGCAGTTAAAACTTGCCTGGAGCCACTAATGTTTAAACAGCAGCCCTTTGAGGCTTTAGGACTGCAAATACTTTGAAAGCAAAATCCCTGGCTTTGTCTTCCTTGGAGCCTAGCATCAAGTCGTCATCTAAAACTTTGGAAATATGGCCTGCTGGATGAAATGAAACCAAAAGGCAGGGATGCTTGGATTGAGGAGGAAACAAGGCCCTAGTCTGGACTCAACCACTCTAGCATTGTGACCACAAGGAACTTACTTAAATGTCCTAGGCGTCAGTATTCTTAGTTGAAAAAATAACATTGTGCTTGTTGTTGAGAATAAAGATGTTCCTTTATCTTTTCTTTATCAGCTCATGATTCCTCAGCTTGGATGTCTACCCACTCACTGAGAAATCAGTGTCCCAGTCCAGCACAGCTGGTGGTGTTTACCTAAACTCACAGCTTCTGTTCCTACAGTGAGAACACTCAGGCAATCACAGACAAAACGAAGGTTAATGACAGACTAAAGCTACCCAAGTCAGAATATGATAAACTCAGCTAGGGCAGGCAAATGCTATGGGATAGCAAAAATGGAAAGTTTTAATTGTTTAATAGGTACTGAATCTCAGTCTGGGTTAATGAAAAAGCCCTAAATGTGGTGTTAGGACTCAGGATGGGCCACCCCAAAACATGTTACAGTGACATCTTGATTATTTTGAACTGAAGTTGCTTGAAGCTGAAGTTGAACAGTTCTATGAAGACCAGAAGACCTTCTAGAATTAACACCCCAAAAGATGTCCTTTTCATTATAGGGGAAAGTAGAAAGTCAAGAGATACCTGGAAAAACAGGCAAATTTGGCCTTGGAGTACAAAATGAAACAGGGCAAAGGCTAACAGAGTTTTGCCAAGAGAACACACTGGTCATAGCAAACACCCTCTTCCAACAACACAAGAGATGACTCTACACATGGACATCACCAGAGGGTCAATACTGAAATCAGATTGACTATATTCTTTGCAGCCAAAGATGGAGAAGCTCTATACAGTCAGCAAAAACAAGACCGGGAGCTGACTGTGGCTCAGATCATGAACTCCTTATTGACAAATTCAGACTTAAATTGAAGAAAGTAGGGAAAACCACTAGACCATTCAGATATAACCTAAATCAAATCCCTTACAATTATACAGTGGAAGTGACAAATTGATTCAAGGGATTAGATCTGATAGAGTCCCTGAAGAACTATGAATGGAGGTTCATGACATTGTACAGGAGGCAGTGATCAAGACCATCCCCAAGAAAAAGAAATGTAAAAAGGCAAAATGGCTCTTTGAGGAGGCCTTACAAATAGCCAAGAAAAGAAGAGAAGCTAAAGGAAAAGGAGAAAAGGAAAGATATACCCATTTCAATGCAGAGTTCCAAAGAATAGCAAGGAAAGATAAGAAAGCCTTCCTTGGTGATCAATACAAAGAAACAGAGGAAAACAATAGAATGGGAAAGACTAGAGATCACTTCAAGAAAATTAGTGATACCAAGGGAACATTTCATGCAAGATGGTCCCAATAAAGGACAGAAATTGTATGGACCTAACTGAAGCAGAAGATATTAAGAAAATGTGGAAGAATACACAGAAAAACTATACAAAAACTATGTCTCCTGGTCATTTTCATGACCCAGATAACCACAATGGTGTGATCACTGGAATGTGAAGTCAAGTGGGCCTTAGGAAGCATCACTATGAACAAAGCTAGTGGAGATAATGGAATTCCAGTTGGGCTATTTCAAATCCTGAAAAATGATGCTGTGAAAGTGCTGCACTCAATATGCCAGCAAATTTGGAAAACTCAGCAGTGGCCACAGGACTGGAAAAGGTCAGTTTTCATTCTAATACCAAAGAAAGGCAATGCCAAAGAATGCTCAAACTACCACACAGTTGCACTCATCTCATGCTAGCAAAGTAATACTCAAAATTCTTCAAGCCAGGAGTCAATAGTACATGAACCATGACCCTCCAGATGTTCAAGCTGGATTTAGAAAAGGCAGAGGAACCAAAGATCAAATTTCCAACATCCGTTGGATCATTGAAAAAGCAAGAGTTCCAGAAAAACAACTCCTGCTTTATTGAGTATGCCAAAACCTTTGACTGTGTAGATCACAACAAGCTGTGGAAAATTCTTCAAGAGATGGGAATACCAGACCACCTGACCTGCCTCCTAAGAAATCTGTATGCAGGTCAAGAAGCAACAGTTATAACTGGACATGGAACAACAGACTGGTTCCAAATCGGGAAAGGAGTGTGTCAATGTTGTATATTATCACCCTGCATTTAATTTCTCTGCAGAGTACATCATGCAAAATGCCAGGCTGGATGAAACACAAGCTGGAATCAAAATTGCCAGGAGAAATATCAATAACCTCAGATACTCAAATGACACCACCCTTATGGCAGAAAGTGAAGGAGAACTAAAGAATCTCTTGATGAAAGTGAAAGGGGAGAGTGAAAAAGTTGGCTTAAAACTCAACAGTGAGAAAGCTAAGATCATGGCATCTGGTCCCATCACTTCATGGCAAATAGATGGGGAAACAAAAAAGTGACAGACTTTGTTTACTTTTGCTCCAGAATCACTGCAGATGGTGACTTCAGCCATGAAATTAAAATTGTTTTCTCCTTGGAAGAAAGGCTATGACCAATATAGACAACATATTAAAAAGCAGAGGCATCACTTTGCCAACAAAGATCCAGCTAGTCAAAGCTATGGTTTTTCCAGTAGTCATATATGGATGTGAAAGCTGGACTATAAAGAAAGCTGAGTGCTGACGAATTGGTGCTTTTGAACTGTGGTATTGAAGACTCTTGAGAGTCCCTTGGACACCAAAGAGATCCAACCAGTCCATCCTAAAGGAAATCAGTCCTGATAATTCATTGGAAGGACTGATGCTGAAGCTGAAACTTCAATACTTTGTCCTCTTGATGTGAAGAATTGACTCATTTGAAAAGACCTTGATGTTGGGAAAGACTGAAGGCAGGAGGAGAAGGGGACAACAGAGGATGAGATAGTTGGATGGCATCACCAACTTGATGGACATGAGTCTGAGCAAGCTCTGGGAGCTGGTGATAGACACGGAAGCCTGGTGTGCTGCAGTCCTTGGGGTGGCAAAGAGTTGGACACAACTGAACAACTGAACTGACTAAAGTTGCTTGAAAAGCAGGCAATTCAAGAAGGAAACTCTGACCCTTCTCTGTCTCCCTAAAAAAAGCAAGAAATAAATCTTACATGAAGTGTCCCTCTGAATCTGAAGGGAGGACACCTTCATCACCAAAGATAGAGATTCAGAGCAGAGAAACCTGTATTAATAAAACTTGTTACTTATTCTTATTTATCATCTCAAGCCAAGCTCAGTTTAGATTCTTCACCCAAAACCTTGACCTGTCAATTCCTCACAGATATATTTCTAATTTTTCTACAAAGTATATAAGCTGCCTGAACTGCTTATATATTCTTTTGCAATGCCAAAGAATGCTCAAACTACTACAGAGTTACACTCATCTCACATGCTAGTAAGGTAATGTTCAAGATTCTCCAAGCCAGGCTTTAACAGAATGTGAACCGTGAAATTCCAGATGTTCAAACTAGATTTAGAAAAGGCAGAGGAACCAGAGATTAAATTGCCAACATCCACTGGATCATCAAAAAAGCAAGAGAATTCCAGAAAAACATCTACTTCTGCTTTATTGACTACACCAAAGCCTTTGACTGTGTGGATTACAACAAACTGGAAAATTCTTTATGAGATGGGAATACCAGTCCACCTGACCTGCTTCTTGAGAAATCTGCATGTAGGTCAGTAAGTAACAGTTAGAACTGGATATGGAACAGACTGGTTCCAAATAGGGAATGGAGACTGAACTAACTGAACAGATATAAGCTGCCTATTTTGGCCACTTAAGTTCTATTTCCATGGGACGTCCATGTGAGGACATTAAAATTTAATTCTTTTTCTCCTGCTAATCTGCCTTGTGTCAATTTTATTATTAGTCCTGTTAGGTAGTTAGAATAGGGAAAAGGAGTCCAGAATGGCAATGGCTAAAAGACAAGGAAGAGAAAATCCCATGAAAATAGAACAAAGGAAAGTTGGAGGACTAGTGTGAGGACCGCAGGTAAAACAAACAACACTCCTGGCTGGTCCAGTTTACACAGGACAGGCCCAGGGAGAGGAAAACACGTAAAAAGAGGAGCCAAAGGGCTGGGGCTCTCGCTCTCTTTGCTCTCTCTCTCTCCCCACCCCTGACCTCCACGCACTGGGGCGCTCTTCTCTTCGCATCTTTGGGTCCACATGCCCTCACACCTCGAAAATGGATTTTCCTGTTATTATCTAAATAAAATAAAGCTGTAACACTGATTTGTCTAAGAGCTACATCACGGTCTGCTTGAGACCTGAGAGCTATAACTCAGTCTGTTTAAAACCCGAGAGCTGTGACACGCCGAGGCGGGGCTTTAACGTCCATTACTCCAAATCTTTGTTGTGACGGGACAGAACCAGTCGCCTGACAGTCCAACCACAAGAACTCAAGAGAGGGAAAGGGGGAGACGTCCCTCTCCTTGACACTGGGTAGGCTGTTGCGCAACAATTCCAATGTACTTAATGTCACTAAATCATACACTTCAGTTCAATTCAATTCAGTTGCTCAGTCATGTCCAACTCTGTGACCCCATGGACCACCACACCAGGCTTATCTGTCCATCACCAACTCCCAGAGCTTGCTAAAACTCATGCCTATCAAGTTGGTGATGCCATCCAACCATCTCATCCTCTGTCATCCCCTTCTCCTCCTGCCTTCAATCTTTCCCAGCATCAGGGGCTTTTCCAGTGAGTCAGTTCTCCACATTAGGATTGGAGCTTCAGCTTCAGCACCAGTCCTTTCAAAGAATATTCAGGACTGATTTCCTTTATGATGAACTGGTTTGAGCTCCTTGCAGTCCAAAGACTCTCAAGAGTCATCTCCAACACCACAGTTCAAAAGCATCAATTCTTTGGCGCTCAGCTTTCTTTATAGTCAGACTCTCACATCCATACACGACTACTGAAAAAACCATAGTTTTCACTAGATGGACCTTTGTTGGCAAAGTAATGTCTCTGCTTTTTAATATGCTGACTAGGTTGGTCATAGCTTTTCTTCCAGGGAGCAAGCATCTTTTAATTTCATGGCTGCAATCACCATCTGCACTGATTTTGGAGCCCCCAGAAATAAAGTCTGTCACTTTTTCCATTGTTTCCCCATCTATTTGCCAAGATCAGATGCCATGATCTTCGTTTTCTGAATATTGAGCTTTAAGCCAGCTTTTTCACTCTCCTCTTTCACTTTCATCAAGAGGCTCTTTAATTCTTCTTCGCTTTCTGCCATAAGGGTGGTGTCATCTGCATATCTGTGTGTAAGGGAGAAGAATTTCCCACCCCAAAATATCTGTTTGGCATGCAGATTTTTCCCAAGACAACCAGAAAATATAGAAGACTCAAGAAGTCTTTTTGTCTCCCCCTTAGCTGCTCAAAGAATTTAAATAAAAGGCTTATTTTTGAAATAGAGCTTTGACCAGAGATACCTGCAAAGCATATGGGCTAAGTGTGGTGGTGAGAATTAGCGAGGATGTAGAGATCAGAGTCCACTCTGCGTCCCATAGTCTCCACATGATCATGCAGATTTTTCCCAAGACAACCAGAAAATATAGAAGACTCAAGAAGTCTTTTTGTCTCCCCCTTAGCTGCTCAAAGAATTTAAATAAAAGGCTTATTTTTGAAATAGAGCTTTGACCAGAGATACCTGCAAAGCATATGGGCTAAGTGTGGTGGTGAGAATTAGCGAGGATGTAGAGATCAGAGTCCACTCTGCGTCCCATAGTCTCCACATGACCCATCAAAATTTATTTACCAGACATTTGCTTTTCTATCTCTATATAAATTGTCTTCTTTCCCTGTGAATCCCTAAACCCCTACTCCCAACATCTTTTGTTTTTAACTGAAAATGGTATTTAAAGTGAGAGTTTAGGCTATTTTGGCAAATTATTCAGTTTTGGATTATTAAACTTTTGTATGATTTCTTCCATTAACTTGTATCATGTCAATTTAATTCTTAGACCAGCCAGAAGAACCTAGATGGGTAGAGAAAAATTTCTTCCTCCCCAGCACACGAAAAGGAAAAAAAACTACCTCTCTTCAAAGCCAGTGTGAGTTACAAAAGAGACTTTACAGTGTTTTCAGCTCTAAATTCAGATCAGTTCAAAGCATCTGCTTCATTTTAGATTCTCTTAAAAGGAAATTTGAGATGTTTATTATACAAAAGACTTTGGTGGGGGGG